>VHZZ01000001.1:1264247-1286731 GCA_009801015.1 Silene noctiflora
TTTTTTCTTCAAAACAAAATACAATCCAATGAAATGAAATATGAAAATTCATGAGACTGAAAAATGTAAAATGTCTATATACACCGCGCATTTGCGCGGGATCTAGACTAGTAGTGTAATAAGAGTTTTAATAATTTTACAAGAATTTAGTGTAAAATCGTTATACAAATTCTTATTATAATATCAAAATTTAATGGAAACCCGAGTTTAATTGGTAAAATATATTTCTAATATTCAAAATTGCAAAGACTATATACAACTTATATACGAATTTTTCTTGTGTAATTAATACATTACATTGTTGTTATATATATATACAAAGAAAAAAGGGAAAAATAAAAGGGATACGAAAAACGTACTAAATCCATTTTCGACAAGGTAATTGAAAGTGTGACCATCACAATTATAGGTGAATTTGTTGCTGCTAGATGGTAATTTTTGAAGACATTGTCCAGCAACACTAGTAAAATTACCAGTAAATTCAGTATACTCGGCAATAATAGTCGTTCCACGGGCAACAAAACTATAAATTAAAGATTGTTGACCCATTTTTTAATACAATTTTTGAAAGAAAAACAAAAAATTATGTAAGGTAGTGATCATAGGATTTTTGTGATAGAAATTTGTGACCGAAAATTAAATTTGCAAAAGAAAAAAAGAGTATCAAGTTTTTAGCTCTCATTCCTTTAAGTTTGTTCTTTTTTCTTCAAATTTGGTAGATAAATGAATGGTGAAAAATTAAGAGATGTAATTTGTGGTAATTAAATGAGTTTAAGAGAAAATTAAGGGTTCTTGCATGGTAATTGTGAAAAAACTATAAAAGTTGCTTCTATTTCTCAAAATGAAAGATTCATAATTACTAAACATTACATTACATTACGATCCAGTCTTTTTTTAGTTAATTTTTAAAAATTATCGAAATTAATAATGTGACTAATTTTGCCACTTGCATTACTATTTTATCCATCATTTAGTAGAGAAAGTCTCATGTAAAACGATTTTACAATTAAATCAGTATACCAAAATACTTTGATGTCCTTATTATGGAAAAATGGTGATTGGTGGAAGTTGTTTTAGTAGCGCAATTTAGGTGAAATATTATTTTGTTTTACGATAACACTAGTGTGAAAAGGTTTTATTATTGCATTTTGTAATTTATATCCATTGTTAAGTTTAACTTCTATCCATTTAAGTGTAAAACAAACATACTATTTCAATGCATTTTCAGAAGAGTAAACCTTTTACGAACAAAAATAACTTGGAAGATCCGAAATAATAAAAACACATTAACGTTTGGGTTTAACGAGTACTGAATTTGATCGCATTCTCATTTCTCCAAATTTTGGATTACTAGTTTGACACCTGTGCGTTGCGACGGGATAATTAACTTAGTTATAATGCTACATTTTATATCTAATTATTCGTTTACATATAGTTAAAATATTTTTTTCAAATAAAATAAAAGATAACACACTTTGTTAATGAAAAAAAAATGTAAGACTTGATATTTGTATGTTATTATTGTAATTAACGCGTATCGTTAATACAAACTCTTATAAGGGCTCTCTAAAACAATATTTGAGAGACTAAAGATTTTGGATTGATACTAAATTCAATGATACTCTTGTTTATAATAATGGGGTCACCCCACCTTACGATAATGTTTTGATTTTGGACAATTCAACTATACATTATTTTTTAATGTGAGACACATTTATTAACTAAAAATTACACAATTTTCAATATATGTAAATTATATAAAATTTATACCCTGATAATAACATTTTTTTTACCACAAATCTAACTATATTATTTTCATAGTTTTTTAAATAAACATATTCTTATATTACTAGTATATAACCGCCTCTATAAATATTTACGTACTTAATATTAATATTATTGTTTGTATTATCACAATACTTGAGACACTCAAAATATTTTATGTTAATATCTAAGTTTCAATGATAACTCTTATTTATAATCATTCAATCACACCATCTTATAATAATCTTCTGATGTGCTTCTTTCATAGTATTGAATTGTTTACATTTTTTGTTTTACCTCGTTTCCCTGACCGTTTACGTTTCTATATGTGAATATTTTTTAATCAATTAAATGACCCATATACCATTGTCTACTTTTATGCCTTTCGGTGGATGAGTGTCAATGTAAACAATTTAATGGAAGAGAGGAAGTAGTAAATAATACGAAATTTATACTCAAATAAAAGCATTTTTCGCAATGAATCCAAATATCTAAATTTCTAAATGTTTTGCATTATACTTTTTGGTTAGATTGATAATCAAAAAATTCTTTTATGTAAAATATAACTTTGATGTTAAAAATATTACGTAGTATCTTTGTCATAATCTTGGAAGATTTTATAATATATATTTTCCTAAAACTAAAAAAGATGATGTGGGCGCTCTAATATGCTCGAAAAAAAACTCTTTTAATAATATATATATAGATATAGATAGTCAGGGGTGTCGAGATCTAGGGTTAAAATGTAACTCCGTTTGAACAGTAAACCCCAAGCTCTCAACATTAAATCTTATACTAAATGTAATATTACAGATCTAACAATGTTATCTGTATAAAACTCATGTTCAATTAGCGTATACAACTCCTGATGCAAGAACATCATACAGAACCAGCGATTCAGTGAACACCGAGAATCAATAAAACTATATAATATATTTCCAAGCGTCAAACAACCATCAGGCAAGAGCTTCTATTTACAATTTTACAATGGTACAAGCAAATTAATAACATTAGGAAGGATACATAGATATCATGATAGGAATTCACGAATACGCACAGGCCTCTTCACTGCATTTGTAAAACCCTGCAAAATGGATATTCGAGCTTCAGGAAATAGGCTAGTTAATAGTAGCTTGATTGTTAGTATTAAAAAGTCAGATTCCCCATGTATGAAAGTGTCGTCTAGATTAATTACAGCACCGATACTCATGGATGACATGACAGAAACCTGCAACTTAGTTTTTTTTTGCAACTGGTGAAGGCACAGGATTCTGTAATGTTTTTGGTTGTGAAGAAATCCTGCGCCTTATTTCAGATGAAAATAGAAATAGGAAGTCGGATAGAAGGTAAAGTACCTCGTTAAATTTAAATATGAGAGGACGCTCATCTCTCTCAGCAGTGGCTAGTTTCTGTGCAGGAATATCACCATCTTTTACCCCTTTTTGGCCCAACTTTCTAAACCTGGAACACAAGGCAAGATATTCACCATATAAGGCAGACTGAAACTCTTTAAGAACAATTTCCAACATTAGTAATAAATTTGCGAGGAAAAATACCAATGTGCGGAATCTGAGGACAGTAAGACTGTCTTACAAATGGCCATGGACAACCGTGTTAGATCTAAATGTATTATGCAAATTCCAAGTTTCAAGGAGGGCTTTCAAAAAAGTGAGGACCTCAAGTCCTCAACCATCTTAACAAAACTAAAAAATCTCAAGATCTCTTATGGCCGAATCAAAGCCATGGTTTTATTGAAGTTTATCATGCTTTACATCATATACTACGTACATGGTAGAAGTAATCAAGAACACCCCACACCACCACAATATAACACTACCTACGGAAGGCATGATTCAGCTTGCTTTCAATCGGTCAAACATCAGTCGTACTGGCCAAATATCGGCTTTTTTGGCAGTCCTTTACATATCAGAAAATATCCGTCTAAGACTAATATGAGATAACGATATACCTGTCAAAAAAGTCGAAGGAACTACTGGGAGCCCTTTTCACACCTCCTGTGGACTTTGTCTTATCTGCAACTGCTTTAGTTCTGTCAACACCTGCGGACGTTGAACATCCTGGAGGGTGGGGTTTGCATATCTCCTGCTGTGGTGTTTTCTTTGTTATTTCTTTGCTGACAGATGTGTCATTTTGCAACTCTGAGAAGGTATTTGATATTTTGCTGGCAGCATCACTTCGCTGTCTGCAGCTGTCAGTAGAGAGCGTTGACCTATTTGTGTTTTCACGAACTATCTTTTGTTTTTCAACCTAAATCATTTCACATTATTGTAAGGAGGTACAGAAATGCCTGAGGATAGAGTTAAAGTAGGAGTGTGCGCAGTAGCTACGATGGTGACCAGGACCGACTATGCAACAGCTTTTCATCTAAAAGAAGTAACACATGCCAGCACTCTTCAGTTCTAAACATCAACTCCAGAAATACAAATTCTAGAAGGAAAAAAACTAAGGCTTATGACATAATTTTAGACATAAGGAATAGAAGTCCTCAAACATTTGTCAAATACACTTGAGTTCAACAATAAAACATCCACTAGCTAGTAAAATTTTTCAGTCTGCCATATGCAAGTCATATTAAACATCATTAGCCATGCCACAATCAGGTTGAACTAAATGCCTTCATGAGGCAAGGGCGAAAGGGACAAAGATGAAAGTGGTGCTCAGTTTCTTCTCTTTATAATTGTCAGAGTAAAAAAGCTTCTATTATAAACAAAACTTATACAGAGAAATTATTTCTCTTCATTTATCCGACTCCAGGCAGCCTAATTTCATTAACGAAGTGAAGACTTTCTTGACTTTCTTCTATTATATACTGAAATTCTCATTAGGTGAAAATAAATGGCTAACAACAACGCAAATAACACCCACACCCACCCAGAAAAGATATAGGCTATTGTTTGAAGCTTCAACAATAGAATGTCTTCCTGGATTGTTCAAAAGTGGTATAAACGTTTTAGATTATAAAATTATGAACCTTGTTTGTGAGGACCATCGCCTGTAACATGGCAGTTTGAGCAAAGAAACCATTCATTAAAACCTCAAATTGCCTAACAGCATACCTCATGCACAACTACTTGCTTCACTGCTGATTTGAGTTCACAATGTCCTGGATTGTAATCCTAATTTAGATGGATAAAAACAGATGTAAGAAAAGATTAAAAAAAAAAAGGAATAAAACAATCCAACATTTAGCAAGTCAAACCACATCAAATACCTTAAAATGAACAAAATTCTGAATGGGTGGATCAAGTGACAGCTGTGACACATCCATCTTCGCATCATGTGTTGGGATGTTTTCTAGTGGGCGAGGCTTCACATTCTTATATGTTAGAGAATAAGAAACCATGGTGGTAACTAACTGATTCAGATCATTGTTCTCTTTATCTGAAAGTAGATGCACTGCAACCTGTGGCAAAAAAAAAAATCTTACTTCTTAAGACTCAACCATCCATTTCAATTCCAGTAGACCAATAAAAAATATATGGTAATTGAGTGAGAAAAAGCACATTTGGGAGGAATATTGAGACAATGCAGAAATGAATAGAAAATACTCCATCGACTCGTGTTTCAGAGGTTGATCTGATAAAGTTAAGCAGGAGAAAATAAGGAAGGTCAAGCAATTTACCGGCCTTAGGTCCAATGGGGTGAGAATATGCAGTAACGGAGAAACAGTATCGTTAACAAAAGAGTCAACGGAAAGATGCCTTGAGAAACATGGTCCGATACTAGACTGCCAGGAATTTAGTGTTTCCATCTTCTCCATTAGCGATGTGCGATACCTGAGATGTTTCTAACAATGCTTAAAAAAAGCAGTAACTTTCCACTTTTAAGAAACGAGACCTTTAAGTTTAGGCAGAAAAGTAGTACCTCTGGAAAGATTTAGGCCACTCGATAGTCGATCTCTCAACACGGGCCAAGAGCTGATGTATTGTCATAATAATAGGGGGATAATAGGCTGCCAGACAAATAATATATAAGGTATCTTATCAAATTAAGACTCCTGTCATATTAAGCTAACACAACCCTTCAAAAAAAAAAAAAAAAACACTGAACTTACCATAAAGAAACATATTATGGGAACGCATGACACCTTGCTGAAGCACATCGGAGACACCAAGAGCATTTACACATTGGACCTTCAAAAAGCAAACACCAATAATACAGTATTCAATTCAAACCACCTGTACAGGACTTGACGAATTAGGAACTCTAGATTCAGAGGGTTCACACGAGGCCTACCGTCTTTTGCAGTAGCGGGTCATGATAACGCAGATGAAGATAGTTTTCATGAATGCCGTCAAGTATTAATTCATAATCACCACTGTACCAAATTTAGTTAATATGTCAATCAAAAAGGATCTATACCAAGAGAATTCTAGATTTCTAGCTAGAACTTAGTAACCCACCGGTAAGAAACCAAAGAATATAATGAATTATGTGCCTCATGCGCTTTCATCGTATTCTCTTCACAATTTGCACTAGGCTTCACTTTCCTTTTTTGGAAGACCTGTAAAGCATGAAGCAACAAAAAATCATGAATTGTTCAAATAAGAAAACTGAAAAATACGCCACTACATCCACTTACCTCGTTCCAAACATCAAAAACACTTCTTGTGATGTCCTTCCGACCAATTACTTGAGAGCTTAGTGTCATCTGAGACAACATTGAGTGAGTGAAAGTAAATACAGGATCAACAGTGAGGCACAAAAACAAGCATGCTCCCTATTTCCAATACTTCATGTTTTTCGTACTTCGACTAAAAAAGGCTAAGTCCCTAAAAATGGCTAATAAACCATGATCCTCTTCATTGAAAAAGAAATGGAATTAGACTACAATTTATGTATTCATCCAATTTGGTAACACCGTCACCAAGCAGTTTTTTTTTGAAAGAACACTAAGCAGTGTTTTAATTGATAGTTTCGTTCGCAGCCACAGTAACAGAATCTCGAAAGCGTACTTGATGCGGTCGTTGCAGGTTTAGTCACAGATATAGTGGCAGTTTTCTAAAAGAAGATTCTATACTCTATAGCTATTTTCATCATCAATATCAATTTCGTATCATGTCACCGACTAAATGAATCTAGATTTGGCAATATTATCATTAAAAAAAGAAATAGGTAAGGCAGAACGGTAAAGCTGTGTACATCCGAACTCCCGCCTGCGGGAGGCACTGGGGTAATGTTGTATCAAAAAAACAAAATAGGTGATAAAAGTGTTTTATTAAAGAAAAACATGGCAAGAGATACATCTCCCACTCTGTTATCGTAAATTCATAACCTTGATGTATCGCTATATCTCATTTTGGTTTATTCTGATACTATACATTGTGGGCTATACAATACATATCGACCGATATTTTGGACCATGACTCCAAGTTTATACGCCATATTCATGAATAAGATATTGAATTTCTTGTGGCCATGATAGTTTCTACATCGCTCGAACAACTTGCGAAAAAAAAAAAAAAAGAGTAAACTAATTCGCAGTGGCCAGTGAGCCGCACTCAGCCAAACCATTTTGCTAGACCTTCTAATTTAACGGTTTATGAAGTGAGATTTACTTCCGGTTTGATGAAGAATCGGAAACAAATTTATACTGTATTACTCCATAACACTAAGGGCACATTAGGGTCAGATCAGTTACTAGTATCCCATTGCCATTCTGAGCTAAATTAGCAATGCCATAAACCAGCTGAGATTCCAGTATTCCACTGAAATGATGTCAGTGCAGTTACTAAAAAGTAAAAACTGAACTATTACTATAAATCATTTGCAAGCTATAGATAGATTATCGAAATACCAAGAAAGTTTCAAACCGTATATGAAGTATGACACCTACAAGGATAGCTAAACTCAACAAGGATCTTGCCGAGGTAAGAGCTTACCAAATTGAGTGACTCCTTTTTCTTGTGCAGAAACTGGAGTGTGTTCAGACATGCACGGATATCACATTCTGAAAGATGAAAGAAAAAAAAATCAAATTCCAGAATGTAGGCGTAAAATGAAAATATAGAGTAATATTCAGTACACACAAAAATTGCACAAAAAATCACGCCCTAATGAAAGCAATAATGCAAAACCCAGGTAAGAGCTTCGTATCACTGGACCAGGGTCCATATAGAAGACATGATGTCCCCCAAAAATATTGAGGCAGATTTGAACCTATTAACAAACAAAACGTGTAAACTAGAAGCATCAAAGACGGAGCATGAGAGCAACTACTAAGCTACTGCATTGCTACGTTTCCATTCTTGCTTGGGGAAGAAATACAGGGGCAAGAAACATTAAGTTCACACTGCAGCTAAATAAAGATCTTTATTCTCTAACATACTATTAGGAAACAAGTAAAAACAAAAGCCATCAAGCACATACACACAATGACATCATAAACTACTGCTAATCCAGACAGTCATTTCACCTGTAATTTCAGCAAGGGCGGTTAGTGAAATAGAACTTGTCTTCAGTCCCTCCTTGTTACATATAAACTTGAGCCTATCAAAGATGAAATCCAATATTTTTAGAAGTTGAGCTCTGAGTTTGGAGAGAAAGCCGTCTAAGAAGAAAGACGCATAAGATAGTACCAGAACATAAATTCAAAAATATTATACTGAATTTTTTAACACAGATTCATGATCACAACGATGGAGTTGAAAAGGGAACAGTTATTCAATCATCCAAGGTGTTGATAACAGACTAATTCAGTAATTTACATAAGGTCAAGATCAATCAATAAAAATAAAAGGTCCATGATATGTTTCTACTACTTCTCTTCACCATGATGACTAGAACTGGCCACAAAAGAATAGTGGTCCATTCCTGGGCAGACCAGGTGAACCAAGACACCGAACAACATAGATTTTAACCTACTATGAGAGAGAGGCTCCTCCTACAAGCGAGAAAAGAAGAGTTCTTACTTACGTGCATAACAGTATACTACCTCTGATTCTTTGGAAATGCTCGATTTGCTTTTAGCACAAGGATTAAGGTTGTGAGCGGGGTGGTCCGTCTCCCCAATAAAGTAGGGTTATGCACGTAAATGGAGCATTTTTAAAAATGGACTATGGGGTATTTCCGGAGAATCGGAGAGAGTAACAATTTAAGAGACAGAAGTGGTTTCAGATTGACCCTTAACCAAGAAGGAACGACCAACTGCTACATGCATAAAGAAGCACGGGTAGCTTTAAGAGAAGTTTTGCTTTAGTTCTTGATTACTCAACGCCAAATAAATGCAGAAAACTTTGACTCTATCTGAAGCATGGCCTGAGTTTTTAGTTTTTACCCAAGGCCTTGATTACTGTAGCCTTCGGACTCACCTCTAATGTTGCATCAAGCAGATGATCATTATAAGCCAAGCACATAAGTCATGATCACAAGAAGTTATGTCAGGTAAACTAAAAAGCTTAGTTTTGCATGAAGGTACTGAAGAAAAGAGAGGAAACCCTACGTGTCCTGGTCTACAATTATTCACATGTGTCTTGTCTGAAACCAAATCTAATACATAGTGGAGTTGTCATGGATCACTTGATCTTATAAATTATTATCATTAACAACTATTAAACTGAAACAGCGAATATACATGCAAGTCTCAGTGTCTCACTCTGTATTAAATCAACAATTATGCCAACACTATGACCAAATGGATCTCATATTCCAAAAATTACGAAAGTTCAGTATCCAGATTATTGGCCTTGGACATTTCTACTATTTTCCACATTTCAGGATTAATTATGACAACAACAAAAAAAACAATAGATCCAAGGCCAGAATATTACCTGCTCACCACTCGGTTCACGGTTGGCCTAGCAAACACATGAACCCTGAAAGAAAACAAATTTTGTAGTCAAGAACTCCAGGAGTAAAATCCCACTAATGTGTCACAAAAGTAAAGTTTGAAGTAACCATTAGACATAGTATCGGCAACTTAAGAGCAGCTTTTGGGAATAATTTGTGGGCCTTTTCAAACTTAACAGCACATTGGGATGGGTCTACTTGGAATGACGTATTGATTTGAATAAAGCATGATATTAAATAGCGACCATTACATCTTGTAATTAACAGACGTATTTATTTGAATAGAGCATGGTATTAAATAGTGACCATTACATTAGGGATAATCAGCTAACTGGGCCAATATTTAGCACACATAACCAATACGGCAAATAGACATATACAACCATATAGTTGTTAGTAGACTGAAACGACTTATGTGACCAATACAAAAACAAGTGGTAATAAACCATGGCGTTAATGCACAACCCTAGTACACCTTAGCATTCCTGACAAGTACCACAATTTTATACCATAAGGATCGCATCGAGTGATAAAATAGGAATGGACCAAAAAGGAAAAACGGAAAAACCGAAAAAAAAAGGAGGAATTACACGCTACAATGCGTTCTCAAGTTTATAGCTCTAGCAGTGCATAAAGCAAAAGCCTTAGTCCCACAATGATCCGGGTGACTGACATGAACCACTGTATGGAACTAACTGTCAATGTAAGATTCCATATGACAATTGTAGCCCGTTACAAACATTTGGGACTAAAGCTCTTAAAGTACATGCAAAACGAAAAATAACACAAGTGAAAGGATCTTACTTGGCTATATTCCGAAGAGGTCTCAATGCAGGAGCATATAGGTCATTACATATGCAAATTACCTGCGTATCACATCCAGACATCCAACTTAGTAGGCAATGTCTGAGATATATCATTACTTACAACAAGAATAGTGATAAAAGTCTTACAGGGCGTGACATTGACACTGATTTACGTCCTTTACTCGATGACTTTTTCCCATGAAGCTCCCCAGAGGTAGAACCTTCCTTTCCAGCATTCGACTTTGTTTCACTAGACACCTGGATAGGAACAGCTTTCTCTCTTATATGCATTCAGACGTGGTTGTTTATGGGGATCCATCACCATATGCATCTTTTTCTTCATTAATTAAATTTATGGGTTTTTCTACAATGTACCCCTGTTTTTTTCAGATTCTACGATATACTCTCGGTTTTTCAAAATTACACAAGACACCTCTGAACTCAATAAATTGTTCTACAATGCCCTAAATGCTAAAATTTTACGATTTTAAACATTATATTTGGGCAGTTTTGATTGATTACTCAACCAAAATTTGTAAAGCCAACAATATAATTCTTATTTTCTAAACAATGTGCAATTTTTTGTGACAATATGCAACCATAACAAAACTCAAATTTGGATACTTGGGGTATTTTACATGCTAATCTTGGAGTTTAGGGGTATATCAGATGTTTCATAAATCGGGGGTATATGTTAGAATTTGAGAAAATATACGGGTACACCGTAGAAAATCCCTTTATTTATTAATTAGATACTCATTCTCCATGGTGCAATGAGATTTGTCCTTAGGATACCCCGATTTTCTACCTTTTTCGAAGTTGATCGGTTGATAATTTGGAGTCAACTAGAATCACCTATGTAACTTGTTCTTGTTATGTCAAGTACGTTAAAAGAGATAAACAACCAGGCAGAGGGTGAACCAATTGAAGCTTACCATCTTTAGAAGGATCTCTACTGCACCCTTCCCATCCCCAAGTGCTCCATCGATTTCATCAATTATCTATTGAGATAGAAAAAAATGTTATTCCATGAAATTTTTATTTTATTTTGTTTAAAAAAAGATAGTATATGGCAGTATCACCTACCAAACACTTGGGTTTTGAGTCACCCATGATGGAGTTCATCTGCACTGCATCCAGGATTTTCTTCTCAAGTATAGTTGCTGATCGGTCATCACTAGCATTTATCTGCAGAAATCACTTCAAACGAAATGTAAATTACCAACGTAAGAAAAATACTGACATGCTACAGATATACCTATAGAACATCTATGCGATACGCTGAAAGAAAATCACTTCTACCTTTTAGAAAGCACCATGTGTGAAACATAAGGCAGACTTCACTTATCATTCACTTTGACTACAGTGAATGATAGTAGAACATAAACTCATTACGTCCTTGTGACTTGGAAAAGAAGGATGAAGAAGATTAAAAGGCAACAGTATCCTAAGCCAGTTCCTTTGACAATCGAATGGTGCACAGCCAAGCATAGACTGATATCCAAGTAGCAATGGCGTTTTTAAGGTTTTTCGTTGATAAAAAAATAAATACTTGGTGGCCTACTGCCCACAAACCTCCATCATGGGTTTTAGTACACCAACCAAAAAAGTTGATTGTGTGTGCTAGAACCCTCTTTACCACATGAATAAACTGCTTGTTTCTTGCCTGATTTAATCTATAATGAATGGAAAGAAAAAGTATAGTAAACATAATACTTAATCGATGACATATTTTGTTAGAAACTGACCTCCGAAATATGATATCCACAATGTTTTGCTGCCACGTGTGCAAGAGTCGTCTTTCCCAATCCAGGGGGGCCACAGAGCAATAGTACCTGCAATTGCCTAAAATAATATTAATGGGTAACACATAACACGTGAAAAGTAGAAAAATTTAACCTGGACTTATTTTATTGTTGAATGTCCATCTATGCATAAACTTCAAAGAAAATAACCAACAGCATATCAGTTGAATATACAGAGAATACATTTTTGTTTTCCACTATTCCTTCACATCCAGCAAATTTGGTAGTATTAGAAAGCTTGGGGGACAGAGGCCACATAAAAGGCAGATTTAATGCCCACATCAGACGTTTGCATTCGAACAATTCTAGCAGCTAAGTCTTTCTTACTAGTTATTGACTGGCAACACCAGTTGTTCATTGCAGGACAATATACAATTGAATTTGTATCATAAAAATATCCGGTTCATGAAGAAATCACCATAACTATATGACCATTTACGCAAATTCATCACATCATACTTGAAACTGACTCATCATTGGACCCGAATTCTATCCAACAAGGAGCTCATTTTACTAAAGTATAAACACTAATTTTATTCAGCTCAAAAACTTGATGTGCATATACTCAGCTAAGGCATAAAAGGCATCAATAAACAGACTCAACATATGTTTTTCAAACCCAATGACTAGAGACGTTAATTTCTTCTTAATGGGTCCACGATCATTCAATTTTTAGAAGCATTTTCTAGGTAAAAGGATGAGAAGAAGTGACAAAGTAATCATCTGCAAGGCTCTGTTGCTAAGCACACAGCCATGCCAAGTAATTGTAGTGTTTGAGGAATAGAAAACTTAAACCGCAACTTTGAGCCTGTTGCAAGTTTTAAAGATCTGACATTTTGATAAGAAAGAGTTTGTCATCACTGACCTTCTGTTCGGGCGACCCTGAACCACTCGGCTTCTTGTTCGGTGGTGCTTCACTACCATTAGATCGGACATCTTTCTGCTCTACAGCAGATGAATAGCCCATATAGTTTTTCACAAACGTAGTTCCTCTATATTTCCTGAAAGAGCTTGTGTCAGAATGTTTCTGATGATGGGGAATAGAAGAATGCCGTTTAAGTGCAGATAAAACTTCGTCTCCAGTGTTCCGAATGTCTGCACCAAACACTTTAGAATCCCAGTGCTTCAGCCAGAAGAGAACCTGTCAGCAACATTGTAAATAATGAAATTACAATTGATGGGCACAAAGTTCATACATTAGGCGAGAAAAAAAGAAGTATTTACCTCACGGTTTGTCTGTTCATCACTGAGAAGCTCCGTAAAGGATCTAGGAGCATATTTGTTCACCCAAAGTTCTTCAGTCACAACCGAAGACCCTTGGGGTGCTAAGATACTCTCCACTTCTGAACTAGCCCGCAAAGCCTTTAAAAGTACAAAAACGCAAATCAATACGATCATCATAAGAATACAGTGTGCCATGTAGGGGAATAACATAATATAAACCCTTAACAATAGAGCAACATGATTTAAAATCGAAATCAAATTTATGATTACATTTTAAATGAAACTAGCCAAACAGCCGAACATGATCAATTACCTCAATACAGAATAGTAAAGATTTAGAGGACGTGAGAATAAGAACATATAAAGATTTGTGTAAAGTGTTCAACCGAGTTATTGGTCCTTGAGATGAACAGACACGAGCAATTTAGAGGGTTATATGATGGATAAGAAGCACTGAAGGCAAAATATCCGCCCTTCTAACGAATTGAGAGACATCTGCCTCAAACTGAAGCATATATAGACTCTCCCGTCACATCCTGAAACAAGCTCGCAAAGCAGGAGGGACAATACCATCGTCCAACAGCCCATCAAGGAACTAAAGTATTTTAAAAGTCAATGTAAACCCCACATGTTTGTTCACTTCAAAAATACGGAGTACTCCATACACAGCAGTACTTGTCAGACGCACATCTAGACCATAACCAATATGTAAATGACTTTACGAGGAAGGAGATGTCATTCTCTAATGAAAATAGTTGGTATTACACCCATTCATATCATCCTACAACATACACAAACAATTGCATCGAGCGGCCAGCAAATTAAATGGCCTAGGACCATAAACGGCGATAAGACTAGTCTTTCATCCAACAATTCTACCAATATCATCAAAACTCTTAAGAAAATATCAATAACCAAATATCTGTATACCTTCATTAATGCATCCTGCTCAGCTTTCTGCAACAAAAGACTAACGGGTTCCGAAATAAGGCCTACAAACATACACAAAAACATCAGAAAATACGTGCTGGGGAATTTTGAAATGTATACAATTCAATGGAACGGGAAAACTACTTAATAAGCGCAAATATACCACTAGAGTGAGCTGAACTCTTGAATTTGTTAACACTCTTATCAACATCCTGCACAATTTCCTTCTCAAGCTTAGCATAAACTCTCTCACCACCAGATGGCGCAGTAATCGACATCGACTCCCCTTCAACTTGCCACTCGAACCGTGAAAAATACTTTCCGTAATCCTCAACTACATCAACATGATCCTCAACTTGCACAAAATCATCTAAATTACCTCCCACATTTTGCTCAGTTCTAACCCTGGATATCGTATCAGTTTGCGCAAACTCATCGAAATCACTTCTTCCCACATCTAACCTGTCAATTTGCTCAGTCCTAACCCTAGCTGACTTATCACTGTTCTCAAGGTCGATTTCAATGGCGTCCGCCATGGTAGATCTAGGACGCTTCTTACTGCTACTATTATTAGTAGTATCTTCTTCGCGAGGTGATGAATTGATCGGCGAATGGTGGAGATCGCCATTGTTGGTTGCTTCGAGTTCAGATTGAAGTTCGATTGTGTGATTATAGTAATCTTCGTCTTCGAGATATTGATCATCGAGATTGGAGTTCGCTTCTAGCCATTGAAGCTCGTCAATGTCTGGAAACTCCATTTCCATGGCGGCAAACTTGGGGATTTAGGGTTTTGAGTTAATTTGGGGGAGTTTTTCCTGGTGGAGATAAAGAGATGGGATTTTGGCGGGAAACTTTAATATTCGACCCGGAAATCTTATGGGTCGTGTTATCGCATTAATTTTGGAACTAGTACAGATCCCGCGCTATTGCGCGGTATATAAAGTTTTTATTTTTTTTTAGTATATTAAATTTGCACACCATAAATATTTAATATTTCTCTCTTTTGTATTTTGATATGAAACAAAAAATTTGAAATGGAAAACTAATCAAAGAGAATTAATAGTAAATACTAATTAGCAACTTATAGTTTATAGCATAAAACCAATTTTAATTTATTTTAATGAAAAAATCATAATTATGAATTTARTTAAATGATTAGAGTTTAATTATAAGAATATATTCATTGAAAATATATAATAATGTAATGAAATAAAGTTTTACTTACCTTATTTAGCTAGATGCCTTTTGGAGGAAAAAACTAAGAGAATTTTTATTCTCTTACTAGTAAGGGGGGATTGTCTAACCTTTTTTAACAATAAACAATTCAATCCCAAAAGAAAATGTCTAAGACTAGAAAGTGTCTTGCTTGTGACGAGCATTATTCGTCACAAGCTGAACATGGATAGTAGTATAGTACCCTCTCACAATAAGGCAATTGAGAGGGCAAGTGGGCAAAAAATGAAACACCTCATGGATAGTGTCACTTGCATATCGAGAGAGGGGAACTATCCGTCTTCAGCTTGTAACGAATAGTGTCCGTCTTTAATGAGAATTTGTGCTAAGACTAATACATTTTGGACAACCATAATGTAAAATAATTTGTAAATTAAAGTTTTTATGAAGAAGTAATATGCTGGCATTATCAGTCAACATTATAATTGCTTACTTCTTATTGTACTTTGTTTTTGTACAAAATAGGGTATAGGTGTAAGACACAAATTTTTAGGGAGCGTTTGTTTCGTGCATGGGTATGGGTTTGGAATTAAGAATCATATTTGGGTGGTATGGGGTTGGAACTTGATTCCTCATACCTTGTGTTTGTTTCAATTTTGAAGAGTATGAGTTTCAAACTCAATTAACGTTAAAATCTTTAAAATAAAATATTTTAAATAATAATTTTTGATATTATAGAATCATAAAGATAATTTTTTGATCAAATAAATATATAAATAATTGCTTTACAATATGCCATAATTTTTGTTTTCACATGTTTTACCATTTTAATTTGATACCCATGGTCAATCTCATACCCACCCCCCTCCTTGGGTATGAGAAAACCATATTTCATGGGATTGAAGTATGGGTATAAAACTCTTATATTTTGCAAACAAACACTTGGTATGGTTTGGCTCATTCCAAACTCATACCTCATACCTTTTTTGTTTGAACCAAACACTCCAGGTATCGCCTATACATCACTTTTCCTCCCAAACTTGATTACCAACTAAACTTTACACGTTAGCATTATTTAACAGATGTTATAGATTTGGTTACGGAACTCCAAAAAATATTATATTTAAAAACCTTAAAAGTTGGGTATCATGTGAAAAATAAAAAAGTTCAAGGGTATTATGTGAATTTTCCGTTTTTATTTTTAAGGTCAAAGTTATAAACCTCTGACCATAATTAAATTGAAAAATAAAAAATAGGGATATTTTACGGTGTACCCTCGAGTTTTTCGGTTTTCTATGTTGTACCTTTATATTTTTTATATTCTACATTATACCCCTACACTTCTTACTTATTGTTCTATCATGACCTCCGTTAACTTTATCACTATCAATAATCTGTATTTTGATATTTATTGTGACTCATTAATGTCGTATCAGCATTCTATGTGAAAAGCATTAGAAATCACTTTTAATAAGCACAAGTTACTATCAAAAACCTTAGTTATGATTCGTGAAATAATAATGGAGATTTGATGAATTTTTAGCTAGATTCGTATACTTTTTGGTAGGTTAATGGATAATTCGGTGAATTAATAAGTAAATGAGTAGACTATCGAGTAATTGGAATGTTAAATAAACGATTTAATAGATCAATAAAGAAACTAATACATCAATGACAATAAATAAGGTCATGGTATAGACTAATGTATAAAGTTCAGGGGTACACCATAAAATTTCAAAAATATAGGGGTACGCCATAGAAAACCAAAAAACTTGAGAGTACACCATAGAATATCCCTAAAAAATATTAAGATATAAAACTAAAATACGTAGATTTATAAAAAATGAAAAAGAAAATATTTCACAAAATATAATGCTCAACATAGACGAGTTTTACACATCCATGCTCGACATAGACAAATTTTCCGTTTTTATTTTTAAGGTCAAAGTTATCAACCTCTGGCCATAATTAAATTAAGTGGTGCTCATTTATGTACGAATTTTACTCATTCATCGGCGTAAATGACAATAATACCCCTCTTATTTTAATAATTTTATTTTAATACCCTTCTTTCAATCTCTGTCACTCTCTTCTTCATTTACTCTTTTCTCACCCTAACTACCACGCGTCAGCCATCACCCTCACCGCCGCCTCCCTTGCACCGGTATTGACGACCTCCTCGGACCGACGATTTATAAAAAATTACTAAAATAAATACAAAACATTTATTTAAAAAAAAAAAGAAATGAAAAAAATTTGAAAATGCAGTAACGTAGAGTAATCATTATAAAAAAAAAATGAAAAATCTTGTTGCGATTTGTTGGGTAAGTTATGTTCAATTCATCGTAATTCGTGTACTAATTTTCCTGTACCGTGAGTTTAATTACCTGACCGTTACAAACCCTAATTTAATCTCTCCCTAATTTAATTAGTATAAACAAACCCTAATATAATTAATAAAAATAAAAATTAGAATTATTACCTGATCGATACGAGAATTAGCATTCCTAGTTGTGTAATTTGACGAATTTGATTAATTTTGTAGATTTGATTATTTTTGTGAGGGGGGAACTTAGGCAAGGGGCATACTATGGAAAAATAATGATAAAAGTTTACGAAAGAGTAAAACTCATCCATAAATGAGTAATTACGTAATTATATTACATAAATATCAGAAATACGATCAAAATATCATCTTCAAAACCGCGTAATAATAAACGGGAATAACAAATGTGAAGAGGTTGGAGTACAAATTCAAACATGAAAAACGATGTCCAAAATGTTATCGACATGCCAAATGAAGAAGTAATGTCCGTAGAAATTGGTGTTGATTAGAATTAGAATGGAATCATAGTGAATTCACACCACCGATTTTCCAAGATAATAATCATAGTAAAATAATCATCCTTATCCTTTCATTTGACAAGTTTATAATTACAAATTTCTAACATTATTTCCTTAATATATCGGGTGTTGATTTTTTATATACATGATTTACTTAATTATATACATGATTTACTTAATTATGTACATAATTTACCACTTTATCCCTCTAATTTTAACCACCATAGTTTCCAATTTTCATTACGAGCATGTTTGGTCTAAGTTGCTTAAAATGAGTTTTTATTTTTTAAGTTTAATTTTTCAAAAGTAGTTTTCAAGAAACAGAAACATGAGATTGATGCTTCTATTTTTATGAGCAAAAATATGGTATTGAGCATTTGAAAATATACTATTAGCTTTTGAATTAATGATACGTTTGGACAAAAAAAGTTTTTGAGTCCAAATATACTTTGAAAAGTAGGGCAAAACACACTATATATTTCAATTCCCCCTTTCAATTTTCTCCCTCAACATCTCAACCACAATCCCTGCCGCCAACACTATTACCCAGGTGGCCCTTCCTCATTTGCGGCCGCCACCCAAAGTCGTCCCATCCTCTACCCACCCAAATCTGCGGGGTGACTTTCGTACATAATGTTATTGAACAAAATAATTCCCTTTATATGGTTCATTTGAAGATAATTCCCATCATAATGTTTTGTAGGTTTGGATTAATCCAAACCTTAATTTTAGGTCCTTAAGTGAAAAAAAATAAGAATAATGTATACAATTTACAACTTTACCAATTAGATTGTGATCAACGTTTGGCAAAAATAAGCATTTTTTGTCGCAATAAATCTCCTACTCTATCTCTTTTACAATCTATATTGATCGACCGGCTAACATCCTTACAAATGAGGTGTTAAGATTCTCTCCATTACTTTTCTCTCCAGTACCTATCTATTACTAATTAATGGCTAAGATTTTGTTTGGGGTCAAAATGGAGGCATCAGATTCATTCCTGACACTTCAATCTCCACCTCAATTTTTATCGTAAGTAAATCTAGGCCGTCAATTCTTTTCTCGAAATTAAATCGTATCCATTGATAAGTAATGGAGTGGGAATAAGTAATGAAGAGTAATAAATCATTTGTACTACTGTTGGTGCAATTTGCTTATAAAAAGCAACCGCCTGTAAACTAGTTGAAGAAAAAATATAACTCAATAGTTTTGTGCATTTGTATTACAGACGTTGAGCATTGAAATTATTGGAAATAAAAACTAGAATTTTAAATGTTAAGGTAGCTTTATACTCTTCAAGGGCCAAAAAAAAGAAAAGAAAAAAAAAAAAAAACACTCGCAAACAACCAACAAATGTGTGTAACCGTCATAGCAGGGTAATTACAATTCATCGCATATAATTGCAGACTTAAAAAATAACGGCATACTGATAGTTCCATATGAGATCTAAACCATAAACTCTCAATTGGCAAAGTGGTAGATATTATATGTTGTCTATTTTTTTTTTTTCACCCAAGGACCTCGAACTAAGATTTGGATTAACCAAACCTAAAGAAACATTATGATGAGAAATATTTTTAGATGAATAGTATAGAGGGAATCATCTGTATATTTCTCTAATACAGAAGCCAAATTGGCTGACTTGGCATTCTCAAATATTAGGGTAGTCCTACGTGGCGGCTAATGAACAACATCAGTAAACTTTAGAAAAAAAAAAGTAAAAGTTGATTGCTAATTCAACGGCATTAGTAATTAGTAAATATTTTGAATTTGAATTTTCAATTTGTAAGGAATGAAATATGGAATGTGCCATATTCCACATACAATTCCCAAGTAATATGACAATATGAACGACATAAGAAAAGGAAGGAAATAATTAAAGGTTGCTAATTGCTAATTTAAGGGAGTAAAATAAGGAATGAAATCAACTAATCACATATACAATATATAATTAAATGAACATATATAACCACCGTAGGTTTTTTTTAGGATAGATTATAGATTATCCTTTTTTTTTTTTTTTTTTTGCTTTGACCTATTTCAATCTATTATACTTGACTCTATAATAACATAGGTGACATCCTCCCACAGATATAGCTAATCAGTTTAATCGGATATCAAAACACCCTACGAGTATCATTATAAAATTCACATTTAACCCAATCATCTCCATTGTTCACAATTTACAAAAACAAAGAAAATTTTTAAGAACTTTGTTCTTAAAAATTATTACTCATATGTTTAGTGAGTTAGGTGTGGGTGTGGGTGTGGGTGTGGGTGTGGGTGTGTGTAGAGTATTCCAGATCTTAAAGGAGAGTTTCTTTTTTGTCTAATGTTAGAAAAGGGTTGTGTGACTGAATTAGTAAGGCTCGGTAAATTGTAACATAGTGTGAGACGATATTACAAGGTAAGTCGATTTATTTTGATAAGAAACCTATTTATATAATGCAGTAAATGAGTGATCGTTTAATAAAATTGGATTGGATCGTCTTAGTGTCAGACTGCCGCACACAATAACTTTTCCTTGTTATATGAACATTTTTAGTAAATATAAGCAAATTTAAGTTTGTAACGCAACTTCTTATTTTATTTTTTTTATTAACCGAGTCTTCTAACAATCTGTAATGCACAAATTTTATTGTACTACCATTTTACATATGTTAAAAATGGCGCAATGGGTAATTAAATGTGTACTAATTTTATTGTAACATTTGATCATACTAGTGAACACAATATATGATAGCTATGTATAGTTAATAATTTGAAATTATTTACTCCGTAAATCATTAATCTATATATCTTTGTTATTATTAACAATATGCATCTAAACTCTAAAAATAGACTCGTGAATTTCACGAGTTTCAACCTAGTTTTTTTCAATAACATTTATCTAGGAAAATCACCCCAAATCTACTATTTAAGCTCTGTTTGGCAAAGCTAACTGAAAAAGTAGCTGAAAACTGAAAAACTAACTGAAACTTGAAAAGCTAACTGATAAGGTAGCTGATTATATAAAAAAATGTTTGGCAAACTAAGTGAAAAAGTAACTGATTTTGATGAAGTTACGTAAAAAGGATATGATAATTATTTAGTAATATAGATTTAAGAGATAAAAAAGAAAAATTAAATCAAATCAGACCTGAAATCTCAAATGCTATTCTAGGTAGCATTTCATTTCAGGTATTTGCCAAACAGTTACAAAAAAATAGGGTACATAAAATTTTGGTCAAGTAAGCTACTTTGACCGAACTGCAATACATTTTACCCATTTCCAACCGGCATTGCAATCCCCTATATATTAAAAGATTAACACATGTCAAAATTCTCCCGCTTAAATTTCCCGCCTAAGTGATATTCTATGGACAATATTTATTTCTTAATTAATTAGCGTTCACTATCTATATTTACTATTAAACTACATTTATCTCCTAATTAATTTTATAACATCAATTATTATTTAACTTTTACATAAATAAGGCTAATAAAATATCTCATTGGAATTAGATATGCAAATTTTCTACTCTTTTCAAAACGGAGGTAAACTACATTAGTTTAATTAATTGTCAAATTCTCTAATATCTGTATCTGAAATACCGTGCATTTGCACGGATACTACAGTAGTTTTCTTATACATGCTTTAAGTAATTATTCATCTGCTTGGTTGAATAGTATCAATAATATTAAATCATCACTATATTTTCTTTAAAATTTTTGTTTGCTCCTTCGTTTCTTGCCTTTGTCGAAACAATTGTGTCTTCCGTTAGTGTATTAAATTAATTGATGTTTTCCAAAAGCCTGATTGGCTTCTTTAGACTGAAGGTTTCATTTTTTCTGCAACAATTTAATGTATGGGTGAATTTAATGTATAGGTGAATTTAAGCAATAGTGGTTCTTATTTATTCTAAGTAGGTTTCCTGGAAGACGGTCTCTTGATAAGTTTATTAAGAGATTATTTTACAATTTTCATAAAAAGTGGTACTAATAATGTTTATATCAATATAAACAAACTTACTCATATATTTGAGAATGCCAAGTCAACCACCTTAAAAATTTAATTCCAAAAGCCGATTTCCTTAAGATTGTATTTATTTGGTGGAATGCATGGTTCCACAGAAATGACATTATTTTT
>VHZZ01000001.1:1301098-1320786 GCA_009801015.1 Silene noctiflora
AAAAAATTATATTTTTCAATTCATGTAAATTTATAATTTTCGAATATTTAGAGCTAGTATATTAAATTTTTAAAAATATATTATAAATAAATTAAAAACTTTGTTGTTAACTTTTCTTATGGAATTCATATTTCTTGAAATAAAATGAGTTTCATAAGTAGTGGGGTAATAACATTTATTTTTAATCCTAAAATTAAATGATCAATCACATGCTTTTAAATGACTCCTCTTTTATATATAGAAGATTCTATCTTAGGTTGAAAATGAACTAAAATGTTATTAAATATATCCAATAGTATATTACTAAAAGAATTTTATTAAATTATCCTAATAAAAGTAATTTTTTAAGACCAAAACAAATTTAATTAATTTTATCCTAATATTTCGTCCATTCAACTACACTTTGCATATATGATTTATGCACAAATATTAAGAAAATTATATTATAGTATTAAAAGTACAACAAATAGGTGGAAGGTGTTAATGTTTTGTGTAATTTGTGTTAAAAAAAAAGTGGGCCTTGGTAGTGATATTATAGTATTATAGTATTAAAAGTACAACCAAATAAGGAAATGTGCAATGCGGAGTTGAATGGACCGAAACAGAATAGGTGCAATGTGGAGTTGAATAGAGGGAGTATAAGTAGATTAACGGTAACTTTATCTTCTTATTCTACCTTAAGTTGAAAATGAACTAAAATGTTATAGATATTTCATAATAGATGAGAAGCAGTTTAGCACTTTATATTCCATGATTATTTGTGATATTGACATATGCATAGTGTTTTGCGAGTGAATTTCTTTAGTAGGAGACAATAATATATGGGGAGAATTTCTACGAGTTTCTAAAACGTTTGTTTGACTAATATTACCACTTCACCAAATTTATGTAAACTAATGGTTATTTCATGATCTTGAATTAGGTTATAACTCTTGAATGACAATTATCTAGGTACAACAATCAAATTAAGATTTTTATGATCCACATCAAACCATGCTATATGCAAACATGTTAAATGTACGAAGTTGAATTTCTTAGTGTTTAAGACATAGGTCGATACAAGAGGCCAACCCAATCATCAATATCAATAATCAAATATTAATATTACTACTAGTTTTACGCCCGTGCAAAAAATGCACGGGTTTAATTTTATTAAATTGAAAAATTAATAAGAAGGTGAAAAGAAAATTTAGTATTACACTTATACCGATGTAAAAAGTAAAGAGAATTTATACGCTTAACTTAGACGTAATTAAAACAATGCATTATCTCGACATTATAAAAATAAATATTTAAGACGGATCAAATATATATGTATAGGATGAATAAGACAAAACAATTTCATTATGCATAGGAAAAGTAAAATATTTGTCTTATATATCCAAGGGGTTGATATTGACCCGTTTTAAACCTAAAACGGATAATAGTCAAAAAAAATATGTGTAGATCTGAAAATTATACTTACGGTTTAAATCCTAACCATCCTAATTAACCCATATGTTTATTGGCCGACCACTAACTACCCAAAAAAAAATCCGACCATATAATATAAACTTCGGCCCTCTAACTACCAAAAAAAAAACTCGAACCATATATGGGGTTGATTTTTTCCGCATGCAAAATAATTGCACATAATTTTTTTTCCCGATAATTAATTTTAATTGATCTTTTTTTTTGTTTTTTTTCATCAAAATATTATAATCTAGGTCTCCGTGTTAAATTTGGTGTATAATTATATGAATTTGCTTGTCTATATTTATTTATATTCATTCGATTTGTTATTTATTAATTTATTAGTTTGAAATTTATTAATTTGTAGTCGTTGAGCATATGAATTTATGTACAGATTTTCGTTATATATTTTTTATGTATTTTCTTGTTTAGCATAAAATTTTATGTAAATAAACTTTTTATCATAAACTTAACATATGAATAAGAATATTTTGAAATAAGAAGTTTGTAAAAATGGAAAGCAAATGAAATGGGGGGGAGAGAGCAATTAAATGAGAGAAATGATGGTGGGGTTCATTTACCCTAAAATCTAGTATTCAATAGAAAGCATCTAAATGCTTTGGCTTTTATAGATAGAGGATTACAGAATATACTATTAAGATTACTCAAAACAATAACAATATTTTTAAGATACGGTCCATTTATACCCACTCATCATTTGTGAGTAAATTTTATCCCACCATTTTTAAAACATTGTGATTTTATTAAATAATATTTCCTCCATTCCACTTTTAGTCTTCTACTTTATATTTTGGGAAGATTTAAGAGACAAATGTAAAACTACGACTCTACCTCTTTATTTAGGAAGATGGGGTACAAACCGTACAATGTCATTTTGATGGAGGCGCTGATGGTTACAAGATTAGGGAAAATAGTGGTAGTCCACCATTTTAGCATACCAAATTTAGACAGAGAATAATTAATTTGGATAAATTTTACAAAAAAAAAGTACAATAAAAGTAGAATGTAGNTTTTTGTTAAAGTAAGGAGAGAGAGTATTTTCAGATTCATAAGTTAAAGGAAACATGTTAATCAAGTCTCCCTTCCACAAGTTCATTAAAAGATACGAAGTCGCCACGATTACATCATCTCATCAGAGATCTGACATACGTCTTTCATAAGTGATAGTAGATACGTTATGTCGAGTGGGGCCTCAAGTTTTTTCAATGCAATACCCTGAAAAAAGTACAAATATGTAATGAAATATTACCGAGTTTAATTACTCGTATGTAATGAAAATCTTAGGCGCCAATTTGAGTCGTGTTCGTGACGATAATGACATAACTTGGATTGATATGAAGTCGTCACGATTACATCATCTAACCAGAGATCTGACACACGTCTTTCATAAGTGATACTAGATACGTTATGTCGAGTGGGGCCTCAAGTTTTTTCAATGCAATACCCTGAAAAAAGTACAAATATATGTAACGAAATATTATCGAGTTTAATTACTCGTATGTAATGAAAATCTTAGGCGCTAATTTGAGTCGTGTTCGTGACGATAATGACATAACTTGGATCGATATGAAGTCGCCACAATTACATCATCTCATCAGAGATCTGACACACGTCTTTCATAAGTGATAGTAGATACGTTATGTCGAGTGGGGCCTCAAGTTCTTTCAATGCAATACTATGAAAAAAGTACAAATATGTAACGAAATATTACCGAGTTTAATAAATAACCATATACGAAGTACTTCATGTTAAATATCCTTGTATTTAACTAATGTCTTAGTCATCGTGTTCGTGACGATAATAACAAAAGTCGAATCGATATGATCACGCGATTATACCTCATCCTTAATCTGACACACGCCATTGAGGAGTGATTGTAGTTACATTATGTCGAGTGGGGCGTCAAAATACAAATAAATCACAAATTTTCATTTAAGAAGGGCACTATACATACCAAATCATTCCACTTGTTACCTAGAAAATGGCAAATTTTTTATTTATATTACCGCCATGTGATAATATTTAATCCGTTTTGAAGTTATAACGGATAATACCCGTCTTAAACATGCAAATAAAAAAGACAAAAGACGGGTTATCTAATATCTCTGCTCTATGATTAGAGAGGGCCCCTTCATGACCTGTTTTTTAAGGTTACAAAAATCTTTATTTGGTAGTAAATTCCATATATAGCCAAAAAAACAAAAAACAAATAAGAAAAAATAAAAGTTAAATTTTCAAAGAACACCACCGATATTTTGTGAACTATATTTTCTAAAATAATTACAAAGTATTTTGTATATTGTAAGCTAGTCTTAGGCGGCCCTGTTTTTTTGGTTGAAAAAAGCTGAACTTAACTGAATTTAATGGAGCTGAACTGAATTAAGTGAAGCTTAATGAACTGAATTGTGAAGTAAAAGTTAATCTGTAAAGAGATGAGCTGAATTGAACTGAACTAAGCTGAAATTAAGTCCAAAATAACAAGGTTTTAACAGTAAAACGACGCTTTTCAATAAAAAGTAATTTATTTATTACTAATAATTGAATTGCCTCTTTTTATATAATAAGACTAAGACCATCTTATAATGTAATTTGTGAATTTTGTATTGGCCAAAGGCCTATTTATACAATGTTGCACCTACATGATTTCCATA
Organism: Silene noctiflora; assembly: GCA_009801015.1. Classification (NCBI taxonomy): domain Eukaryota; kingdom Viridiplantae; phylum Streptophyta; class Magnoliopsida; order Caryophyllales; family Caryophyllaceae; genus Silene; species Silene noctiflora. Next base: position 1,305,223 of record VHZZ01000001.1, read on the forward strand.
AAACTTTTACAAAGAAAAATTCTTGATTGAAATAAAATCCAATTAACTATTGAAATTTGAAACTACAAACACACAAAAACATGTTGATATTGCTCTTTGCAATTGTCTTCCCACCTCTCATTTTTCTTCTATTACTTCATAAGCTTAAGAAACATGAACCACCATTGCGCTTACCTCCTGGCCCTAAGGGACTTCCATTTATTGGAAACTTGCACCAATACGACGTCGCGACTCCCCATGAATACTTTGCCAACTTAGGCAAGGTCTATGGCCCTGTTGTCGGTCTGACACTTGGACAGGTACCCGTTGTCGTGGTTCAATCAGCAGAGATGGCCAARGAGGTCATGAAAACCCAAGACCTTAACTTTTGTAGTAGGCCTAAATTAGTTGGGATGCATAGGCTAAGTTACAATGGTTTAGACATAGCTTTTGCTCCATATAGTGATTATTTTAGAGAGGTTAAGAAGCTTTGTGTTGTTCATCTCTTGAGCTCTAAGAGAGTTGAGTCTTTTGCTCCTATTCGTCGAGACGAAGTCTCAAAACTAATCCATAAGGTTTCGTTGCTCTCTTCTACATCTCAAATGGTTAACTTGGGTGAATTGTTAATGAGTTATGGGTGTTCTAATATATGCAGGATCGCTTTTGGAAAGAGGTATGTTCGATCCTGGCCTCATTTATAGCATATAACCGTGGTACTGAGTTTTAATATCACTATAATAATCACGTGGATTATTTTAATTTTAATTTTCAATATTGGAAATTAGTGAGAAACCGAGATTTAATAAATAATCCCTTGTCGTGAATGGTTATATATATCGTAGGTACGAAGAAGATGAGGGGACAAAGAGCAAACTTCATGGCCTTTTACAAGAGGTGCAAGCTCTATTTGTAGGCTTCTTCTATGCTGATTATTTTCCTTATCTTGGCTGGCTTGATAAGCTAACAGGACAATCTTCGAGACTCGAAAGGGTGTTCAAAAACATGGACAACTTTTACGATATGCTCATTAGAGATCACCTTGATCCGAATAGGGCTAAAGCCGAGCAAGAGGATATCATAGATGTGTTACTCCAACTCAAGAAACAACGTTCTTTCGCTTTTGAGCTTACTTTCGATCATATCAAAGCAATCTTAATGGTATTAATCTACTAATCTCCGTACTAATTAGACGTCTCTCTTATATTATGAGACAGTTTCATACTCGTATAAGATCATGTCGACTTTCATAAATTAACAAAAGAAACAAGTACCAGAGTTTAACGTCTTGAATAGAAATAATAATGTGTTTCGGGTTTACTCTGATCAATCTCGTCTTTGCAGGACGTATTTGTAGCAGGAACAGATACGAGTACAGCATTGGTGGAGTGGGCAATGACAGAGCTAGTAAAAACCCAGAGTCTCTAAAAAAGGTACAAGAAGAGATCCGAAATGTAGCGCAAAATAAGGGTAGTATCGGTGAGGAAGACCTCCAAAAGCTCAAATACTTCAAGGCGGTAGTAAAGGAAACATTTAGGTTGCATCCACCAACACCATTGCTAGCCATACGGGAAACAATTCGAAAAGCTAAACTAAACGGGTACGACATTAAACCTCAAACACTAGTCCATGTGAATATATGGGCAATCGGAAGAGATCCCGAGTTGTGGGAGGATCCGGAAGTGTTCAAGCCGGAAAGGTTTATGGGAAGCTCAATCGATTTTCGAGGACAAGACTTCGAGCTAGCTTCGTTTGGAGCAGGGAGAAGAATATGTCCTGGCTTGGCTCTTGGTGTTGCTAACTTGGAGCTTGCACTTGCCAATTTATTGTACTCCTTTGATTGGGAATTGTCCTTTGGTTTAAGGAAGGAAGACATTGATACTAATGTCCTTCCTGGTATTACTGTGCACAAGAAAAATCCGCTTCTCCTGGTAGCAAAGAAATTCCCTACTTCATAATTACTTGCTTTGTCGTAGTCGTTTGTTTACTTTTGAATAAATTACCTCTTGTACTCGAAAAAACTGTTAACTGGCGTGTTTTTTTTTTTTTGTATTTTACCTTGATGTACTGTACTTCTAGTACGATGTCTTGGTAGATCGTGCCTACATAAATACACTTATCGAAGAAATATAATGTAATGTTTCATAAATATTAATGCATGCAAATCAGATGTTTGGCTTATAATTGGTAAAAAATGGAGTATTATCCTAAATCTGTACCAGGTACCTATCATGTCTGCAAAACTAGGAATGTCGAAACTCTGCACAAACTATGCACTAGGTACCTATCAGCTCAAATGGGTTAGTTGATTTCGTTGACAACTTGAAAAACACTAGCGAAAGAGAAAAAAAGGGGTCGAGGACCTGAGGTAGTTGGGAGAGATCAAGAAGATACTTCAGAGTTCGGCCCCATCATTTAGAGCACAGCAAACTACAGCTTTGTGATGACCTGAATAGGTCTGGATGACTTCACCACTTGATACAGACCACAGTTTTGCGGTGTTGTCGGAGGAAGCTAGCACGATCAACGAGACACCAGACAGAGGGAGACAATGAGTATTACAGAAATATCATAATCAATGAGAAAACGGTTATAGCAAGCTTCCCACAACATCTTGGCTCAGAGTATGGCCCCTAGCTATCAGAAACAAGCAGTGCAAAGCATTCGCCTCATTGTGACAACTAGACCTTTCAAATGAGTCATTTGGGCTGGGTATGGGTTAAGTAGTTTAAATCAAATCATTCGGGTATATTACACATCAGGTCGGATCGATTCTGGTTTTGTTTCTGTTTGGGTGTTATTGTCGAGTCATTTTAAAGAATGAATGAGTTTGGTATGGTCATTTCAGGTAGTTTTAACAAGGGTTTTGTCATTTTTCACTTGTTATAGAGAAAAAGTAATTATAATTTCTGACGGAGCTAATTGAGACACCAACGAGATGCCGCCTGTGAGATAGGTAACTAGTTGACGCAGTTAATTCACAAATTTTAATTCCAAGAATATGATGAGTTACCTGTAATGAGGTAAGCACCATCAACAGAAAAAACACAGTCCCATACCCACCGCTCATGTCCTGCAAAATGTTTACAACAGGAAGTAAAAATAAATAGATGTGTGGCTACCTATAAGATTTAAGCTAGTAGTCTACGGGTCTTCAAAGTACCAGATAAAGTTTTCTCCAACGAGAATCGATTGTCTACATTCCATATCTTGACTGTATGGTCAGATGATGCAGTGGCCAAGTATCTGAAAAATTCAACTTTGTATTATGACAGACACACACTAAAACCATTTGAAACCAAGTAGATGGGATGTCGAGAGAAAAATATAAAACAAAAATAAGATGTTACTAGATCGTACAAACAAGGTTTAATCATAGTAACACAGAAGATGGTGATCGGTGTCTATTCTGGCTGACAGGTCGTGGAAAGGACTAGATAAGAAAGAAGGCACTAAAGAAGGGGAAAAAAAAGTATCACATTCTAGGGGACAAGTAAAAAAAAAAAATCAGTCAAATTAACACTTTGTTAGGGTAGGTATACTCGTCAATCACAACTTTTATGTGAAAAAGGCAACTGGAAAGTGAATCCAGGGTGTGATTTGGTAACTAAACTCTTTTGAGTAGTTTAAAATACCGTAAGGTAGATCGCATAATACGTGTAACTAGATAATTTCTTCACAGGTAATCAAAATAAAACGGAGGAAATGATACAAGGAATCTTCTACAAGTCAACTTGAACAAATCAGATGCTAAACATTAAAGTAACATTAACATTATGGCACTATAGATTTGCAAGGAGAGAAAACGCAAACCTGTGGGGTTCAGAATACTCGGGAGAAAGAAGACACTTGAGAATGTATCCTTTGTGTGCTTGAAGCCTATGAAGAGGCTCAAAATTCGTCATAGTCTACAGAAGAAGGAAAAAAAAATAGGGAAACAAGTTTATAATCGAGTCACCTGTGGAATTCTATAGTTACAGTGAATGTTAAATACTTGTATTCTACCTGAGTTCCACGTAATAATCGCCAAACATAACAGGTTCCATTGTTGTTTGCAGCGACTACCATGGCACCATCCCACATCACTGTCAAAGATCTGATAGCCGTATCCACCTCTGGTACCTAAATTCACATCTTGAGAGTTCGATTTATAATGGCTTACGTTAAGTTTTGAATTTTTAGATTTGAGAAGAAAAGCACTTGTAACAGTAGAAGGTAAGAGTTGAGTTACTTGAGTATAAGCAACATATAGAGGGCAGGGCATTTCTGTGTAATCAATTCCCTTTCAGAAAAAAATCCGTTTACTAACAACAGTTCACGGACTAACAAGAGAATGAGAAGAAACGACAGAGAAAAAAATGCTGCATGTCATAAGGTCAGAAAAAGTTTCCCAAGTCAATTCAAACAAGGATTTGTTTTCTTAAATATTTTTGCCAAAAAATTCTATTTTTTTCGGGAAAATTTCTGAGCTTTTTCGAGCTTCCTAAACTTTCTGAACTTTAGTCATGTGCAAAATAATAAGCCCTAGCATTTCCCCGTCTACCAAGTCTCAGGACTCTTATCAACTCCTCTAATAATGAAGGCGAAGCAGTTACAAAAACTAAGCTCCAATAAGGAGAAATCAGAATTGTTGTATACCAATTCGCAGCTGCATGAATTTGCAGTCAAATCCCACACACGGATATTTCCATTCTGATCCCCTGAAATTAATTCAGTCTGCAGAGCCAAATATATTTGTAAGAATATCAATTTTTGATCCAAAACAACCAACGTTGCAGCAAAAAAAAAAAAAAAAAAAAAAAAAAAAAATGAAGCTAAACAGATAGAAAGTCTAGAAGGCTTCATTGCCAACAACATCATAAAGATCAAATGTGGTTGTAGTGTGCAGGTGTGCCCATACGATTTTCAGGATGCGTGACAAAGTTGGCAAGATCCACAGCTTAATCGTAATGGAGAATTTGTACTCCCAAACTTTACAAAATTTATACTCCATAGCATTCAAGCCATTCATTCGTAACAATCACAAGTTGTAAGACACGGTGCATAGTTGATTTTTACTCCCAAGTCCCAAGCTCATTCTCCTGGATTTGTCACAAGTACTAAAACATGGTGCAAAACGTGTGAACATGGCCAATCTAATTGGCATCACTGTTGATGCAACTCATGCAAGTATGCTCTACGTTCTTCAATCGCTCAGTTCCTCGAAGTCTATAACAAGTACACATAATTCTTTGGGAGCACTGTTATAGAACCCAATTATACAAGTCTGGAATTGAACTACTGGAAGTATCACATGAAACAGATGACGCCATATAACAAACCTGATTCGGATGAAGAACAACAGTGTTCACTGCAGCACGACTTTCATATTCCCTTTGCAAACCCGGAGCTCTGAAATAAAAATTAAACCCACGCTTTCTATCACAAGATTCACAACTGTAAATCACCAATGAAACAAAGGCAATAACTTCACTGTCCTACCTTAAATCCCATATCTTAACTGTACCATCTTCGGAACCAGAATACATCCAATTCCCATCATCCGAGAACCCAACTGCCATAACATTATTTGTATGCGAATCATAACTCGTCAACTGTCACATTAGCAACAAAGTTAAATTCTTGAACATCATGCGGAACTTATAAAGCACCTCACAAACATTAACCTTAACATTAAACTATAATACCGGTTGAGGATTGTTCGAATTAATATCGAATATACGAATGTGCTTACTCCCAGCTACTGCCAGAAACCGCTTATCCGGGGTTATTTCAAGCCGATTGACATGCTGTTAACAACAAAGATCAAAACATTGCAACAATTCAGTACCAAAATACTTAAAAGATCACACCTTTGCAGCAATCCAATGCATGCCACCAAATGCTTAATGAATAAAATAAATATTCAAAATGCATTATATTCAACCAAATTTCGATACCACATTGCTGAATGAAGCAATCTAAACAAAAATTTAACATAACCCAATAAAATTAGCAGATCAATTTACAACATTAATCAATCAATTTATACTGCATTGCAACAATTCAATACCAAAATGCTTAATAAATATAAAAATACTTAAAAGATCCCAACTTGACAACAATTCAATCACCAATTTAAGACGGTTCTCACACCCGACTAAAATAGAAATTGAAACAAGAGGAGGTTGTGAGAACCGAGAAGTCTGAAATTAAGACGGTCTTAAGTAAGACCAGTTACGATTCAATTCTACAAAATACTTAAAAAAAAAAGCAATTTAAACAAAAACTACATACCCAATTAAAATTAGCAGATTAATTTACACAAAAATCAATAAATTTAAACTGCATTATAGAGAAAGAATTAAGGAATTACAGAATCTGGGTATTGAATATTTCGACAACATCTACCAGTTTGAGCTTCCCAAAATCGAATAGTATGATCATAACTAGCAGTTGCAAGAATTACTGAAGGTTGACTCATAATTATAATTGTGTATTTTAGCTTATTAATTCAGCATTTTGGGAAGGAAAAACCCTAATTAAGTAAAATTAATCGAATTGAGTTTGGTGAAACAAGACATTTGAAAGAAAGAATTGATCTTTGATCACTATTGAATTGGTTGGTATATAATTAGGGTTTTAAAGGGGTTTTGATGAATACTAGTCAAATCAATGAACAAATATACTAATCATGTACTTTGAACTTAGAATGTGGAAATGATACATTCGGGGTGTAATCGAGTTGATTTGAACCGCTCGGGTAGACTTAAGATTGCTACGTAAATTTGAGCTTGAGCGTAGGATCGGTTATGAGCTCGTTAACCTGAAAATATGAAGCTCATTTGAATCGAGCTGAGTTTGTTATTATATTATTTTCCTTTTCACTTTCTAAGTCTAACCAAAATAAATAATTACGAAAATTTAAAATATAAAAGTATTATAATTAACACAATAACATATAAATTTTAATAATAAATATAATTAAATAGTAGTTAAATTATAGTTTTAAAAAAAAAAAGAAAAGAAAAAAAAAGACCTTGAGTGATGAGCTTCCAATTCGAGCCATGCAGAGCTCGAGATCGACTCATATATGATCGAGTTTGGTTTGAGCTTGAGGTCGAGATATGTAATTTGACTGAGTTGGATCCAACTTTGACTGAACTGATTTCAACCCTAATAATTACTCCGTGACCGGTTAATAGTACTTATCATTGGTTGTACATATATATACAAATGTCGATTGATAATCAATACACTTATTATTGAGTTGTTTATTTCAGGAGTTTATATAGGTTTTTTCGCGATAAATTGTTAAAACTGTTTCACAAACATGTTTATTAGCTAGTTACTAAACATGATTAGCTCCTTCACTAACAAATTATTGTTATTGAGTTCTCCATGAAACTTTTTGAGTTTCTTTAATAGATTTATGACTTGAAAGTTTAGTGTCTTTATAAAGGAATAATTGACTTTCGTTACAAACTTACTATGTTTTTTCCGTCATTTGTTTAACTTTGGTTAACACTAAGACCAAGGAAAAGGGAGGGGGTCAATTACTAGATGTCAAGTAGACCAAATTGAGTGTGGAAGATCCAATTGCCCATCGAAATCATTCCTAAAATAAAAAGATAAACAATTGACCGAGATACCCTGAAATCAAATAAGCAAACCAATAACCGGGACGGAGGGAGTACTTAACTAGTTGTATTTGCATAAGTTGAACCTCCCTTGTAAATGAAGTTATCAAACTCTCTTACAATGGTAAGGACACAAATGCATTATGTAAATAGGTACAATGCATTTGATGAGTAATTTGATTTTTCACATTCAATTTAGTCCATCTGTCATCTTATAATTGGTTTCCTCCTCTTTTCTTGATCTTTGTGCCAAAACTAAAGGACATACAACAAATAACCAGGACGGAGGAAGTATGATTAGGGGTACAAAAGAGCGAGTGATCTCTCAATAATATAGTAAGAGACCGGTCTCTCCCAAGTTTTAGGGTCTTAGCGATAAAGTTACAATAGTCAGAATTTGTGTTTGTCAAAAGCCTAACCCGTGTAAAACATTTGTGAAAAAAATAGGTCTGCGTCAAACACTAGCTAGTAAATTAATCCGTAAAGCCACCACTCGAATCATAGGCTTCGTTGATTGGTCAATGATTGAAGAGTTTGAGACAGTAAATATAATATATGGGTAACCGACGTAAATCATAAAATTCTTATGCTTAAATACAACAACCGTCGAGATTTTAGACTAGTGGTTAAGAGTTTATAAAGACGAGTATAAGTTCAACTAGCGGCCCATGCCATCTTGTATGTACATACCATCAATTCCAAGTTCCAACCCGAGACCAACACGACACGAGCACTGTTACTGTTACTTAGAATGGAAATTAGAATCAAAATTAATTAAATTTCTGTTTGGAGTGACAACAGAGTACCCTACGAGCGCACCCTTAATTTCCGCACTTATTCACAAACCTCCAAGAACAAACAAGTATGGGTTAGTAAAGTTCACGAGGGGCAAAATAAAAGCATAATAATCAATATGAAATGACATGGTGCATATACATTATATGAAGCAATGATGAATTTTAAGTAAGAACAAAGATGCATGGGGACGTAGTACAAAAGGGGAAAATAGTGAATAAAATCAATGCATTTTCTGGAGGAATACAGTTTATACAGTGTAATCTATAGACTCCATACAGTACAAACATGCTGCATTTTTGTATGTGCATTGTTTTCTTCCAATTTGCATGGTTTACTACTGTTCCTTTAACCCTTTTACTTGTAGTGGCGGAACCAGGGTTTAAACTTAGAGGGGATCGGACAATTTTTTGTTGTTGGGGTAAACGGGTTATGGATAGACCTGGCAAACGGGTAAATTGGATCGGGTCAATTCAGGTTTGATTGTTCTGGTTTGTAAGAATTCGGGTCGGGTTATCTCGAGTTTGTGTCATTTCCGACTGGGTTGTCATCAAGTTATTTGGGAATTACAGTTCGTATGTAAGCGATAATAACATTCGTGTCGGGTTCAATTCGGGTTTCGGGTTAGATATGGGTCCTCGATAGAGGTATGGGTCACTCGGGTCGTTTTATTCTGGCCGAATGATTTTGTCAGGTCTAATTACGATATAAGGAAACTTAAAAAAAGAAATTAACTAAAAATTTTATCCTTCAGAGCGAGTGTCGATACTAACCCTTCTTTAACTCCACCACAGTATAAACATGGTTCAATTTTGTATGTGCATTGTTTTCTTACAATTTGCATGGTTTACTGTTCTTTTAACCCTTTTGCATGCGACATTATGTTGGGTGGTGAAATTTATTCATGCGACATGCGTACGTACCAACCCAAGCTCACTAAATTGTCTATTTGTCCAGGTCTTACATTGCATGGTAATATGGTTTACTTTTTTTTTAACCCTCGAACATACGTAATAATCTACTCACTAGGGTCGGATTGTGAAATCCATATTACATACAGTAACACAATAAGGCGTAATTTACGGTCTATGACTCATAAGTTATTCGCTCTTGTTTTGACCAACTCAAGCTCGACCCATACAGATAATCCCTTGTGTTTGTAATACCGAGTCGAATCATAAGGAGATAATTACCAGGAAAAACAAAATAAAAGAGTGATGGATATGATAGTCTAAACTCTAAATGTCTTATACCTTAGCTTAAAATATGCATTTTAATAAAATAGGGTTGCAAATAATAGGATTGTGATATGTCATAACAATTTCTAAAAAAACCATATGCCCAAACAATTTGAAAAGATGTCGTTATATGATTAAAAATTTAAAATGGTATAGATTTCAATAAGTTTTACTTAAGAAAGATGTATCCGTTTAATTTACAAAACATATTCAAATATTACGACTCAGTGATAATAAGGACACTTTTTTTTGCAACTTCTAGGTAACTTATATCTATCTATATGATCCGTTTCTTATTCAAAACGGCTAATCCATATCTTTGTTTAAACAAAAATTTGTTCTCTCAATTAAGATACATATATATATCCCTTTCACTACTCCGCTCAATATTCAAATGAGTGATTACTATCATATTAATTACTATATATCCAATGTTAGTACAATTTTTTTCACTACTAACAGAATTACTTTTATTATTAGGCATGCAATTTTAAGAGATTTATATAATTTATACAAATATATTACATATATCTAGTAAATCAAATCGAAATAATTATGGAATATTATATTTTTTTTGGAAATCTAGCTTGATTTATTTACCTTTTAATAGTTTCCATAATATAACATACTTATATTATATTTGTCTATGTTAAATATTTAACATTCTTTATACTAATTAATACCATAAGTGATACATGTTTATTTTAAGAAAAATCAATCTCTAAATTTATATTTCAACCAAAACTATATAATATTTACATTGGGGTCCCTTCTTCGAGTCCATCACACGGTGTTATCGATTAAAAACCATATAGTATAATTAATTTGTATAGATTTATCTATTTACATGAAAATCCCTGGTTTCAGAAATATATATATTTATTGATTGATTGATTGATTGATTACTGTATGTATCTTCGATTTAATCACATAAGAAACCGACACCTAATTAAATCAAATGACAAAATATAGAAGCTACATGATTGCAGTCATTGTCTAAGATATCAACCTATATGCAAAAACATGATCCTTTAGGCCACCTTTCACATCCCATGCATTATATACATAGGAGATGACCCCAATTTGTAGGTTAAGAGGCAATTAATTAATCAAATCATCAAATTATAATCACCTTTTAATTAAATCGGAACATAAATAATCCACAAACTTTTCTTAAAGTAAGGAATTTGTAATAGTAAGTATGACCACTAATTTATTTGGGTGAATTATAGACTTGTTCACTATATATGTAACAAATAAAGTAGCTTTATTTCTCCTTGTGTTTAGCCTTTTAACCATCATGTAGATTATTCTTTTAGATGATGAGAATCTATATAATATTAGGGATGGTAAGGAGGTTATGACCCGAACCAATTTCGTTTGTATGATTTAGTTGGGTCGGATTTAGGTATTAAGACTTTAATAAACTCGTCATCGATCATCAACTAGTCTGGGTCAATCCAACTTAAGTAATACATACGGCCAGTTAAGGCTCCGTTCTTTCTGACTTAATTTTAGCCCATGTAAGTTCAACTCAACTCTATATATTCAGTTCAGTACGGTTCAGCTTCATTCAGTTCTGTTCGATGAGCTCATCTCTTCACAAAATTAACTCTTAATTACTTCAGTAGTTCAGTTCCATTCACTTCAACTCCTCAGCTTCATTCAGTTTAGTTCAATTCAGCTCAACCCCATTTAATTCAGTTCAACTCGTTTCAACCGAAAAAAATAGAGCCTAAGTGTAAGTATAACATTATCTAACCTAATATCCTAGATATTGTCATCCTTATTACCTATAACTATATAACTATACCTTAATAGATGCATATCATAAGTTTATTAAGTGGTGGCTAGTACACAGAAAACCATGTTAGCATTTTCTTTTTTCTTTTTCTTTAGAATGATGAGCTCTAGCTCAACGAGACATAATCTAATCGAACACTTAGATCAACGAAGAAGGATAGAGTTTTTTTACCTCATCCAGAGGTCTCAGATTCGAAATAACTTGAGAATACATCGGTGTTAAACCTATTGAGTGAGAGCTACTCATGCCACCCTCGTAGTCTTAACCGACTCACATCAAAATATAACTTTAGAGCGTACCATATATACAATACATCCTCATATACACATACATCGTCAATATCATATCAACAACCTTTTACTTCAGATATAACCTCAAACTCATTTTCAAAATCAACTTCAAATAAAATTCAAAAAAATCGATTAATCAGTAATTTTAACCAAAACTGAACCAACCCATACTCGACTTTTACCAAATTTCACCAATCCATAATTTTCAATTTTTATTAACCCTTATTGTAAGAATTTTCAACCAAACATTACACATTTTACACCTTTGCTTCTTTTAATACATTGAGTGCAATGAGTACCCACTATTCCCCACTCTCTTCTCATTTCTCATCTCCACCGCCCACTCCCTTCACTCTTCTTTCTCCCTTTCATTCTCTCTTTACTTAGCTTTCTTCATTTCCCATTTATAAAAGCTATTTTTTTTTTCATCATTCAACAAATTTCATCACTTTTATTATAATTATAATTATAATTATCATTTTTCTTTGTTTTATTTAGTTTATTTATATTTATTCCTTAATCCCTTTTCACCATGACTGATCCCTACTCTAATTTCTTCCTTAAATTGTCTAAATTCAACCCTCTTGACCAATATTATTCCCCCTCTTCTTCTTCTTCATCAATCCCTCATCATCATCATCATAATCATAATTCTTCCTACCTTTATTACAATAATAATAATTATAATAACAACAACAACAATAATAATAATAATGTTAATATTAATAATATTTATAATAATAATAGTAATTATAGTAATTACTATTCTTTTCACAATAAAATTCCAAGCCCACCACAATCACCACCACTAAAAGAAGCATTACCACTACTAAGCTTAAGTCCATCTACCATGGAAGAAGGTAACAATACTCGTCGTCGCGGTATAAACAATAATACCGAAAATACCCTTAAAGGAGAAAGGAGTATTACTAGCTTAGAAGAAGAAGATGAAGAATTATTGGAGGAGGAAAGTGTCACAGTTGCTTTACATATAGGGTTACCAAACCCTAGTGTTGCTGATTTAGCTTCACTTATTTCCTCAAAAAATTCAGAAAATATTAGGGAAATAAATAATAATAATTTTAATATTAATAATAAAGTTATGGAAAATGAAGATGAAGATAATAATATTAATAATATTAATGATAATATTGATGGTGAAAGGGAAGAAATTGGGTATCCATTGTTAAGTAGGTTGAATAAGGGCCAATATTGGATACCGACTCCGACCCAGATATTAATCGGGCCAACCCAATTTTCTTGTCCTGTTTGTTACAAGAGCTTCAATAGATACAACAACATGCAGGTTAGTATTCTTCATCTTTTTTTTGAATTGTCGGTTTTTATTATGGATCATCTCGAAACAACTTCTCTATTCTTTGTTCGATTGAGGGGTAAGTTGGTAAGGTGGTAGGTAGCGTCATAGGCAGGAGTTTTTGAGACACTAAGTCGAACTAATATTGATATTATTATTGCAAAGTTACATGAAAACTTATTTGGCGAATTTTAAAATATGGGTAGATTGGACTGAACCGGGTTGAATTATAGTTAAACTTTACAATATATGAAAATTCCTCTTACAAAAACATTATATTAAAACCCATCAATTTAAGAAGTTCTAGAGTTTTAGAATTAGACAAAAGTACAAAACCATTCATATAATTTTATTTACAAACTTCTATTGCATATATAACTATGATATTAACAAGAACAACAACATAAGTATTAATACACAAATAATTAAATTTTTTTTCCTAAAAAACAAGTATGAAAATCTATTATTTTGTGTACATATACCTAATCAATCATTTCAAATTCCTTGCAATTTATTTTCTATTTAATTAAAATGGTTAATTAATTGCATAAATTCAAAGAAGAGTCAAAACAATATAGGTAAATTTTATAACTTTATTTTTTCCAATTTTGAGGCAGGGTTTGGGAAAACTTCATGTTCCCCGACAATAATTTATATTGTAAAATTTGCTTAAGGGACATTTTTGCATGGATTAGGGAAGTGTAAGAAGATCATGTCTACCTATGCTAACCTACATAAATAATCTAATTAAACTAAACTAAACTAAATCCCACCCAATTAAATCAATTTTATCTGATTAAATTGAAAAAAACAAGTATTTTCGTAATCCCAAATTCTATAATAAAATGGTCTCACAATAAGACATCTTTTCCATAAAAATTTATTCATTTATTTCTATCACTTAGAAAGTAATTTTTATTTTTATATAAATTAATCATCTTACAGTGGTAAAACATTCTTTTCTATAAAAATTTATTCATTTATTACTATCACTTAAAAAGTAATTTTTATATAAATTAATCATCTTACAGCGTGAGACCGTCTCATACAACAATTACCATTTCATACTTCTTTTTGTCCACTATAAATGTGCTTGGGATTTTGTGCAACATTGTTTCTATTTTTCCCTATAAACTGTTTTCTCTGCTAATTTGTGTCAGTTTGCTGGGTCAATACAGAACAATTGCATCTTGTCTCCCTATTTATTTCATGCATGGTCATCTCTTAATCAAATGTCCAGTTTATAAATCTTAGAACTCACATACAGTACATTTCAATGTTGTCTGATTTCTCTTCTTAAATCAAAACTGAAACTTGGTTAGTAGCATTAAAAAGCTTCCTTTTGTATGTCTTGGGGTTTTTGTTGTACCGTGTTAAATCTCGGTTTCAGTCTTAATCCCGAAATCAGACTACTCTGTATATGTTTGTTATGGCATAAATGTGATTGAGATCATCTGAAAATACTCGGTAGCTTTCAAAATATCTATAACACCGTACGATAAGATTTCGTACATACCTCAAATAAATTTACTTCCTACCAAATTTATATCGACCCTATTTTATTTTTCTATTTTATTTTAAAAAGTAATCGTTTTTATACGGAATATCTAATATAACCAACTTCTTTTACTATTCAGTTAAATGAAAACAATATAAATAAGATAGAGAGGTAACAACCATGATATAATCATCACATATGCCTTAGTTTAAGTAATAATTAAGGTCATTAGGGTAGAAAACATGAATAAAGACAAAAATTCCTCCGTATTATATTTATCATTATCAATAATTTTTGTATAACACTATTTAATATATATAGCTTTTATTGTAAACCAAGTGATATATATTTTACAGAAATAACCCCATGATAAGGGCACATCACGGTTCTTGTTATATAGTTTTACAATTTGTTATTGTAAAACCGTATTAACAGGAGGTTTACTCAGAAAATAACTTATCCTAAAAAAAAAAAAAAAAAAAAGATGTGATGAAAAATAATTTATAGTGGGAATTGATGAAATAGAATCTTGAAGCATACATATAAGGTATATAAGATTTACAATAATAAGATACCAAACAAATGAGATAAGCAAATTCCATTCGTTTTCTTTACTTTATATATGATGTTATGATGCATTTTTCTCCGAGTGATAATTGCCTTTCAATGATACCCTACTTACCCGACAACTTCCCATTGTAAAAGGGACAACCCATATAAATATTTGTAAGCTATTACAAAATTCCTACCTTTTATTTTCAATTCAACGTCGTCTAGGTGTAGTCCAATATAACATAATCTTTATGATATATACTTGACCATACCTCAATTTTTTCGAATGTCAACTTATGTAATACCCTAGGGCTCTTTTATTCCAATCATGAAATTCGATGTTCGATTCTCCTCCGTGATATAGGTACACTAATTTAAACCAAAACAAGTTCTTATATATATGATACCCTAGATTATTATTTGTCCCTTGTACATTTGACTAATTATACTTGCATATCATATAATGTTCCGAGTCAA
>VHZZ01000001.1:1345832-1361431 GCA_009801015.1 Silene noctiflora
GTGATACACGGGTGAGAGAGCTGGTGGTGAGGTCGTTTGAAAGAGTGTCGTTTGGGTCGTAGAGGGTTGGATCGATTGAGACTCGTTGATACCATTAACATGAAGTACAATAAAGAAAAAAGTAATCAACAATTTAACAAGTTGTTTGATTTTGGCAACATGATATTTTACAAGGAGCTTCGGCATAAAATGTAAACTTTCAAATTAAAACTGTGTTTCCTTTAGATTACTCTTCTTTTGGGCAGGTCTAGTACTATAGCACCATCTTATAGGAAATATAGAGTAGGTAGACGCCGGATGATGTTATTCACATGTTCAGCTTATGTTCTGTCATTCAGTCTTTGAATACTTTCTTGTCGGAATGATTTGCAGGGAGGGTTAGTGAGAGCAGGGCTTGATGTGGCTCAAATGTGGCTTGATGGAGAGGAGACGCTAGTGTATACAATTGACAGAGATGGCCATATATTTCCGATCAATATGGTTGACGGTCATGCCTTGACACATGACCCTCTAGTAATCCTTGTAAGTTTCTGAATCCTCAATTTATTTTTCTGACTGAAAACTAATTACCTGGCACGACGACTGGCAGGCTGGTAGTTCAGTAAACCTGGTTTTAGTTTACCTAGAATTTCATCCTGAATATCCTTAATTGTAGCTCCACTGCATCAATATCTTAATTGTTAAAGGAATGTTCTATTACTGTAATCAATGATCTTAAAAGAAGCTGATATGTGGCAATATTTTGACTGGCATAGCCAAAACTCGGCCGTTCTTCATGGTTGCGCTTAAACCCTAGCGAATATTCAAGTAAGTGAACGACACTAGGTTCATACGACTGATCACGACCAATACCTCAATCAATATTCAATACAATGCTTCAACTATGCTGTGTGTTAAATTATTGTTCACTGTAGGTCAATGAGGGAAGTGCTAGTGCAAGCGAGATTCTGGCTGGAGCTCTACATGATAATGGCCGTGCTATGCTGATTGGAAACAGAACATTCGGAAAAGGGAAAATACAGGTATGAATTTGCCGAGGATATTTTAAATGTGCAGAACATTGTCCCCCATTGGCGGAACTGCACTTCTTCTATCACCGATTAGTTTTAAAATAGAACTTCATTTGACCTGTGACCAGTCAGTCTGGCTTGCTTTTGCAAAACACTGAGGACACAGTATCTGTTTTGCTGCAAAACTTAAGCAGTTGGTCTCTCTTAAGACGAGCATGGCTATCTAAAGATTAAAACGGGTCAGATAACACCCCACTTGGACAATTTGATTTGTCCCATCTATTCCATTTCACCCGTATTAAGTTTAAGACTGATATTATGACCGTCTTAAATCCATCTTAAACAAGAATTTCTGAAACTCAGATGTTTTTATAAACAGAGTGTCACTGAGCTCCATGATGGGTCTGCCTTATTTGTGACGGTTGCCAAGTATTTATCGCCACTGCGACATGAAATCGATAAGGTAGGCATAGCACCAGACGTACAGTGCACAGCTGACATGCTAAATGCAGCCAAGGAGCCGGTTGTCCGAAGTTCAGGCTCTTCTCTAGAAGCCGATTCCTGCATAATGGTAGCTGAACAGGTATTGGATATCCAGGAGTCATTAGGAACTGCTTCCTGAGAGTGTCTTCAACATCCTTGTGTAAATACAGTAGCTTTCTTATACGAAATCCAGCACCGAGTATATCCATCCTTTAGACATGGTACATAGGTCTTTCATGTAAACCATGGTAATTAAACTGTAACAAATGTATGTATAATTGTATGCATTAGAAACATTTCTAGAAGAAAATAGTGATTTTCCTTAAACTAGTTTAGATCTCGTGCAATTTATGCACGGTATATACACATTTTTACTTTTTAGCGTATTACTTACAGATTAAATAAACATCTCATTAATTTTCAAATATGTCACTTTGTTAAACTCTACATACTCCTCATTTATAGAAATATATTTTTTTTTTCATTGTTAAACTCGATATATCGTATTAGTTTCACCTCAAATTACAGATTTTGCATATATCAGTATTTAAACTTTGATCATATGTCATATTTTTAAAATATAGTCGTATACATATTTAAATCCTAGTTCCGCCCCTGTCATATCTTGAAGTTTCTATCCAATGAAGTAAAATTCATCTCGAAACATCAAATTTAACATAAAGATATATAACATTTTTATCACATTTAAATGTATAAATCTCGACTAATAGGACGCAAAGATAGCGATAAGAGAATAGGCCCCCGAGTTATTAAGTCACAGGTTTGAGATTCCTAACTTTAATTAGAAGACACGACTATTTAGATTAATTCACTAGGATAAGACTAACCTATCTCATCCTTTCGGATGATGGAGGTAAGTTAAAGCCATCAACTACCAATTCACCTCGAAAGAGTAACACCAACGACTTTGTTAACCTTACGGATACGTTAGAAAACACGATTGCTAATTTGTTTTTCTATTATATGGTCTCAAACCAATAACTTTGTTAGCAGGGGCAGACCCGGGGGGGCCGGGGGGGCAGGTGCCCCCATGAGGTCTCAGAAATAATTTTTTGTAGGTATTAAATGTAGATATAAAGTTATCATGACGCAGTTGTTAAATGTGTGGATTACTTTCTGGAAGGTATGGGGTTCGATTCTTGGTAGCTACACATGTTAGATAATTTAACCTCTGACTTTCAATTGATTTGTCAAATTCTAAACCATTGAACCACTTACATTTGTTTAAGTATTAAGTACTAAAGTATATCCTTCTACAAAAGAGATATTATTTTTACATATGTTTAAAATTTAAAGTATTTTATAGAAAAAATTATTTTTGAGAAAATATATCAATAGGACCATTATTTTTTCATTCTTTTACTTATATATAATAACTAATTTAGAAAAAAAACTTTAAAATATAAAAATATTGGTCTTCAACGCGAATAAATAACACGTTAAAAAAATTTAGTGCCCCCGAAACACTAAATTCCTAGGTCCGCCACTGTTTGTTAGCCTCACGAAAACATTAGATTAATACTGGTATAATTTTATTGATGATAACTTAATACAAAGGATAATGTTTTATCATCTAAAATATTAGGACTTCAATAGAATAAAGAAAGTCCAATAAGAGAGAAACAAATAAAAAGTCCTTTAGGCAGCAGCATTGGTGTGGCAACATTAGAATGATCACTTGGAGGTGCGGGTGCGGGTGCAACTGCAGGTCCTCCCCATTCAACAGGTGCAGGTGACGGGGCAGACATTGGACTATGACCGTGGTGGCCGTGATCCGGGGCAGGCGCTGGCGCCATACGGGTATAGGGGTGCTTGTGGTGATGTTTGTGGTGCGCCATGCCCGTGGTGAAAATAAGGGATAATATGGTGAGTATAAGAGTAAAGAATACAAAGGAATTCCTAAGTTGTGCCATCAGTGTTTTTGTATGATTTTTTGTTGGGAAATTATAATTTATAATGAAATCAAATGAAGGTTAGAATATATAGATTATATAGAATAAAATCAATTAGTTTAATAATGGATAATTAATGGTGTTTTTTAAGGAAAATATGGAAATAAATAGGTTTGATATTGGATGAAAGTATAATTTTACTTGCTTGTGATAGACACTATCCGTATAAGCTGAAGACGGATAGTATTCCTCTCATAATAAGGCAAGTGGGAAGAAATGGGGCACTCCATGAATAGTGACACTTGCATATTGCGAGAAGGGCACTATCCGTTTTGAGCTGAAAACGGATAGTATCTGTCTTTAATGAGAATTTGGGTAAATTTAATATTGGGAGTATGTAGTTAACATCTCAAATTAATATTTGTCTATCAAACTTTTGTAACGGTCAATGGATACAATAATAAATGTTGGATTAGACAAATATAAGACAATCCTTATTTTATTCCAAAATGTGTAACAAATCAAAATATGGTTTGTAAGGGAAGTGCATAATTAAGTTTCCTATCTATTATTGGTATGTTTTTTTTTTATCTTGGTGTTATTAGGAACAACAAATCTCATTGAAGACGGACATATCTATTACAAGTTGAAAACAGTCAAGTAATACCCAAGTGGGTAGATAAGACAAAAGCAGAAAGCTTAGGGAGTAACATTCTACTTTTGTCTTATCTACCTATTTGGGTATTACTTGACCCGTCTTCAACTTGTGACGGATATACCCAAATGGGTAGATAATTAATTATTTTTATCCACTAATATATATGTTTATATCTGTTGTATGTAATCTTTGGAAAAAAAAATTCTCTTACAGAAGATTAACTATATTAGTAAATCTATCAATAACAAAAAAAAAAATTAATTAAACTAGTTTTCAAATATGTAGTAAAATTTTATTTTGACAACTAATGGATGTAATATATTAACCGTGGTGATAAAAAGAAACTCTACCCATTAATTCTTTTCTTATTGTTTGTAGTCAAGATTTATCTCCATTCTCTAAAAAGAAATGAAGATTCATTTTCTTTCAACGCTACAGATTATTTTCTGTTAACATCAAAAAGTTCAAAATTTATGCAAAGAAATGAAAAATTAATTAAGTATAAAGAGAAATTATCATCAAATGGATTTAAGAGAGAAAATGACGAGGATCCTAATTGTGCTCGGTGTTGTTTTTACTTTTTAGAGCCACACCAACCATTGGACTGAGGTATTTGTTTTTGCAGTTATCAGGCCCAGTGCAGCCCAAGAATCAGATTTGGGCTGTATTTTTTTTTTTTGGCCTCAAAATTGTGTATTGGTAGTTTTATCTCAAGCTATGAATGTGTTTGAATGATTGTCAATACAGATACATTTATCGGAAAATACACGCGTTGTCCTTGAGGTTTGCTTTTTTGCCCAAAATACCCAATTTTTTTATTCGGAAAACTTTAAGAGGTCATAACTCGTATTTACGAGTTCATAAAGTGATAATTTTTTTTTTAAATTGATCAACTTTTAGAGAACTACGACTTGAGAAAAAAAATTGACCAAGAGATATGGTCACTCAAAGTTTGTTTGGTCAAAAAAACTTTGACACGCAATAACTCCTAGCCACAAGACCCAAATATGCTAATTTTTTTTTTCAAATCGTAGTTCTCGGAAAAATGATCGATTTGAAAAAAAAAAATTATCACATTCTGAAATCGTAAAACGAGTTATGCCTCTTAAAGTTCCTCGCATAAAAAAATAGGTTATTTCGGGCAAAATGTCAAACCTCAGGGGCAACACGTGCATTTTGCGTACATTTTATTCATTACTCCATGTTGAGGTCTTAGGTGCGACTACTCCTATGATAAACATTTTGTCACCTATTAAAATTCAGTCGTCTCGGACTGGAGACCTGGTTTTGCGCTCGTGACTACATAAGGCCTTAGATACGTCTCGGACTGGAGGCCTAGTTGTGCGCTCGCGAGTCGTGACTACATAAGGCCTTAGATAACCCTGGTTATAAAGATGTGTAACCCATTAAAATACACATTGGGTTGCACTTGAAAAAACATATAGCTACACTATCAGCAACTTTTAATTCATTTTACGAAAGATCAACTATATTTTATGTTAATGCTCCGTAAACATTTAACGTTAATTAGTACCTTACCGGCTTCTAAATTTCAACTAGATTCGCATATTTTACCGACCATCTTAACTAACTTTTCAACTAGTTTTACTAAATAAAACCTAACAAAAAAAACAACATAAAATTACTTTGATATTTGACACAACTATGAGTTTCATGACATTTCACATATCAAAAACGCAAATTCTTTTGTGCAACGGTCATACGTATAACCAAAGAAAAGTGACCGATTTTTATGACTGAAAAATGACCATTTTTTTTAAAGTAGTTACTATTTACCTAAAAATGGTCACTATTAATAAAAAAGTGATCACTTTAAAAAAAAAATCGTATAAAAGTAATACGGTATAAAAACACAAATAGGATTATACATCCAAATGTATATGAGTATTGTACATCCAATACAAATCTAATTGAGCTTATATTTGACCTTTTAAAAATTTTGATTTACATTTTAATTTCTTAATTCTTAGAATTAAAATCTTATTGAGTTTATATGTATTATTTTTGAGTTTCAATATAATGTTTTGAGTCAAATTTTTTTTATAAAGATGCTCAAATTCTTTTCAATAAAACTCGTAAAATGTACATGTAAGTTCAATTCTTTTACGATAAAACTCAAAATCTATATTACCAGATAAATACAACTGGTTGTATAGTCCACTAATTAATATAAAAAAGAGCAAGAAATACACAACAAATATAGTCATAAAGTAGTCAATATCAAAGCGCACATGCAAAACGGACCCATGCAAGTTGTACAAAACCATCATAACCACCAAAACGGCCTGTTTTATCTTAAAGTGGGCCGACATAGCCCATTAATATTAACCCGACTTATACGCCACGTGTCACAACATGATTGGTGTCATAACATAGATTAGCTGGCTAACACGTGGTCCATCTCCAAATTAAAACAACACATATTCGTTTATCCCCACAAAATATCCCAAATGTTAATAGCCAGTTGTCCCATTGGTGGATTTAATGTAAAAGATTTGGGACAATAAAACAATATTTTTAGGAGAATGATAACGACAATAACGAAATAATGTTTACATATATTTTATAGGGGTTGTTTGGTTCAAACAGTAGCACTGAAATGAAATAAATTCTAATACCTTCGAGGTATGGAGTTTTAACTTAAAACTTCTTGTAACTTCTTGTCCTTTTCTTATCGAACACCGACAATGATGGAGTTAAAGGGTTAACAGGGGCGCTTGTATTCGTGGGACCGTTAGAGATCTTAAATGAAAACTTCGAAGTCTACTTTAACTCCTTCTTGCCCTTACAACATTATTTATTTGTCCGCTATTTATATATTCTAACTCTGCCACTTATTACTAAGCATTCGAGTTCGTTTTAAGTCTACTTTATCAGAGAAATCCTGTTTTTAAGATTTAATGTCACCAAAAACATTTACTGGAAACGAAATATTTAGTACCTTTTTTAAAAAAGAAGTGCATTTTTACGTGATCCATCATTCATTGTGCAATTTATATCACAAATTCTCGTTGAAGACGGACACTATCTGTCACAAACTAAAGACGGATAGTGCCTCTTTCACAATAAGGCAAATGGGAGGACAAGTGGGGGAGAAATGGAGCATCATATGGATAATGTCGCTTACATATTATGAGAGGGAGACTATCCGTCTTCAGTGCTTTGCACCAGAATTCATGCCCACATAGACAACTAGAACAACAACTAGTGTAACACAACACTACCACATAGATAGATTTTTCCGAATGTATCCACCACAGATTATAACTCAATTCATGTCCCACCATAATACATTCATGCCTTTATATACACACATCATTATTCCCAAAATGATTATATCATTTCACTTTAGTCTCATACATAACTAAATTACATCAAATGGCTTCTACACATAAAATATTAATGTTGTTCTCTATTGTTGCAATTTGTGTTGCTATAGTGAATGGAGATATGATGGGAATGGGAAAGGGAATGGGAATGGGAAACGGAATGGGAATGGGAATGGATATGTCACCAGTGCCATCACCAGCACCAGCACCGGCACCAGTAACGATGAATTCCGGGTTATCTATGTCCTTCTCGCCAGCGGCGGTTGCATTATCCCTTCTTGCATCTTTATTCTTTACGTTCTTATATTGATACGTAAATACGTTTGTTACTCTTATTATGTATGTAATCGTTTCTTTGTTACCAATGCAATATATGACGAGTTCAATGGCTTAATTGAACTTAACTATTACTTCATAGTATTTCATTATTTGTACTTGGTTGTTTTCGGCTTTTCGTTGCCCAATGTAGCAATGGTCGATTTTAGTGACGGATTAAGGAGAGTTAGCAAGGCTGTTATTAAAGCAAGCCGTTTTGGACAATGTGTTCAAGAAAATTCAACGGCTCGTCCCTAACCCGCTTCTTGTGGGCCAGAAAATTAACGTAAGAACAATCTGTGTCCGACACTATGATCCAACCCCTGCATCTGGCCAAGTAACCATATCTAAAATCTTAAGCTTGCTCCAAAGAATTGCCTTCCAGACATACACTTCTGAGATCCAGGGTCGGTCTTAAACATTTTGAGATTCTAGGCAAAATTGTAAAATGGGGCCCCAACTCTTTAAAAATTGTTCAAGTAATTCACGTGTCATTGCCTCAAACTCTCAATTCAATAAACGAAACAATACCACAATAACTTTTGAAGCAATAACTTCTTTTCCCAATTTCTTATAAAATTAGAAGAAAAAAGGATTTTGGATTTGAAGAATTGGAGAGAGGGTGTTTTATAATTCAACCATTTTACCGTCAAAACATCGCAAAAGATCGGATTTTTTTTCAAATTTTAGATATAGCTCTATTATATGCAATGAATGTATAATATGTACAAATTATGCTATGATGAACCCATTCGCACAAAACCTCAGTAGCATAAGTAATATTTTATTTAAATTCAATTAGCCCACTAAAATATAATAAGTAAATGACTACATGGATGGACCTATATGAATTCGGAAAAAAAAATATAGAAGTGGTGAAAAGCATGTACGAAGAATAGAACATAAAACCATTTATTAATTGGTTAAATGAATAACCACTAGCCTACTTCCCTTATTTTGATATTTACATTAGTAAATTTTATTTGACAGAGGCTACAACTTCTAGTTCCACCCTAATCAGCTCGGGAAAAGCTCGAGCTCATTTTGCCATTATATATTTTCACTTTCTCACCTTTTAAATCTAACTAAATATAAATATTTTTGAAAAACAACTAAATTATAAAATACTAAAAAATATTATACCATAATATACTTATATAAATGTCTAAATAACATATAATTTAAAATAAATATAATACTACAATATAAAGATTATACAAAAAATAAATTATAAACGAGCCCAAACGAGCTTCTGAGCCGAACATTGTTGAGCTCGGACTCGACTCATATTTAGTCAAGCTCGAGCTCGTTTTGACCGAGCACGAGCCGAGCTTTGACCAAGCCGATTCCGATGGCTCAAAAGGTCACGGGTTAAAATGCTAGCAGCCTCCAATAACTCATAAAGTAGAATTTCAACACATGGTTTGGGGGGTCTATGCACTAACCACTCTTCAATCACAATGGACATTCGAGCGAAGGGGTAATAAAAATAAATTTAATAGTTAAACCTCAACCATTACCTTAAGGTTTTAGTCGAGACACCCTCTACTAGACCAAGCTAAGCGAGCAAGGCGGGACTGGACTGACCCGTTATATGTTTGCCAGGTCTACACTATAACACCACATACCGGCGTCGGCCAAGTTGTTTTCACCAAACGACCGTCCAACCCACGTTCATACCCACCTACACCAACCAAATCACATATTATAATACAACATTGATAACCTGTAAGATTCTGACACCCTAAATCTTACTCATTCCACACGGTTTTACACTTACAGAATCACCTCACTTTTTCTAACTTTCTACACCTATATATACCCTTTCCCATATATTCCCCATTTCACAACTCACAATCTCATACATTTCATTTACAAATCATATACTTATAATTTCATTCAACCAAGCATTATTAACAATGGCCTCCAACACCAACCAATTTTCCCTCTTTGCCATCGTCGTCGCCGCTTTCTTAGCCATGGCTAATGCTCAAGAAGCCCCAGCACCAGCACCAGCATCCTTAACCGGAGCAGGGTTCTCTTTACCTATGTCTACTGCTCTTGTTGCTTTCTCTGTTATTTTCTCCCTTTTGTCTTTCATCAGGAACTAGAGGGATCCATTCACGGATTTTTTTTTGTAAAGGTGTTGGAATTTTGGGATTTTATTCATTGTGTATTGGAATTCTTTGTTGGATATGTAACATTATTTTTGTTGCACTCACTATATATGTGTAAAAATTATTATTATTATTTTGATATGAAATGAGTTATATTTTGTCGATTTGATTTGTTAATTTATCGTTAATGGATTATATAACTGGTTGTGCACTCGTACAATTTCATGTATGTAGTGGTGGACGCTGGATTCTTTTTTTCATTTGTTTACCGTGTTGGTTTAACATTTTCTTGTCAAGTTATATGGAATCCCTAAGAAAAATTAAATTGACAACAATGTAATACAAAGTGAACAATAACAATAACCAAAGTGGCTTGAGTGTAGTGGAACGCGGGAGTGCCTCAGAGCATTGCAAAATGGCAACGAATTCGGGTAACCTTGATGACTTACCTGGTCCCCGGGATTGCAGGGTGTTCGGGTATTACCTTGGGTAACCAAAAAAAAAAAAAAAACAATTGTGTAATACACAGTTTTATAATGGTCTTTTTAATGTTAAATTCCTGATCATTTCAATAAATACATATATAATCAGGAATCAGGATGTATATCGAAGACATTTCCCATGCATAAACCAACAAGGTTCATGAGGGACATTTATAGTAAAACTATCATGAAAATCCTTACTCACATCTCCTTGATCTTTGTGCCGAATTCAATTGATAACTAATGAGTAGAAGAGAGGAAGTAATATGAGTTAGTGATCATAGTACATTTCACATGCAAGCTCCATTTAAATGAACCCCTTGGCTGTTTTTTCTTTCTTAATTAAAAAGATTAACTCCTTATTACGATTCACTTTTAATATCCCTTAGTCCACAAATTTGTAATTATCGTCACACTTATACCCAAAATACCCAAAAATACCCCAAATACCCCTCCCCTCTGTTTCCTTCTAGTTATACCAAAATACAAACTGATTAAACTAATCAAAACAAATAATTACGAACAATGAACAACAACTATCAATTATTTAATCCGTGAAATTGCAAGAAATAACAAAGTAATTAAACAAATCAAAACAACAAATTAAACAACATCAATTTAATCCAAGAAAGGGAACAAATTACTTCAACTATTTGAAGAACGAATTACTAACAACCAACAACCAACAACCAATAATTGAAATGACAACTTATTTATTAAAAAAAAAACACACAAAAAAGTCGTAATAACAAATTAACAATGATTAAAACCGAAATCACTATTGTAAAAAATTGAAAGTTTTGAGTCGGACATGATTCTTCCACATTCAAACCTAAGATCGAAAAGACATGGGAACGTCCAAACCTAGGCCGAAACATCGGAAATTCATACCCAAGGAGGTTCACTCCCTAATTTGAATAAGGCAAAACCAGAATTCCGACCATATACAAATATACAATTATACACTGCATGATGACATACGGCGCCAGCTTGAATTGATTGCTGATTATTGCTTTCACGTTCTCACTCACCCAACAGGCCAACACCAAATCACATACACATAACCTGTAAGATTCTGACACCCCTAATCTTACTCATTCCACGCGATTCTACACTTGGCCAATTATATTATATCATGTAATATAAAAAAAAAGAGTTTTTTTGTCAAAAACTAACTAATATTTACCTCATTTTCATAAATATTACCTAAAGTTTTTAATTTTGCGTAAAACTACCTAATATTTTTTAACTTTTGTCAAACACTACCAAATTAAATTTTCCAATCAAATTAGACAAAATTCTAACTCGAAAACATTATTTTTGGCATATTACATACACTATTTACTATACTTAACCACGGTCAACTGTTTTGATTAGATACTAATTAACTTAGTCACGGTCAACTGTTTTGATTAGCTACTAACTTAGTTACTTCAAGTTTTTTACTACAATTTTGACTAGTTTGGCTGAGATTGTGGCTAATTTGGACGACTGATGATTAATTTGATTGACATTTTGATTTGTTAGTTGAAAATTTAGTTAATTTGGCAAAAGATTGTCGAATTTGCTCATTAATTTCAATTTGATAGGGTTCGACAAAAGGTATAAAATATTAGGTAGTTTATAAAAAAATTAAAAACTTTAGGTAGTATTTATGAAAATGAGGTAAATACTAAGTAATTTTTGACAAAAAAACTCATAAAAAAAGTGACCATTTTATGATAAATAATAATCTTGTTATGCTAAAAAGTGACTCTAAATAGTGACATACTCGGTAGAAAGTTATCATTTTTAAGTCACTACTTATCATAAAACGATCACTACTTTTCTTCTGTTGCATCATAAAATGATCATTTTTCCGCTGTCACATCATGTAACGGTCGTCGGTCGACACACTAGCATTACCTGACTTATTCTTAGAAACTCCCCGTTTCCTCACCTATAAATACATCTTCCCATATTCCTCATATCACAACTCACACAACCTACAAAAACACATTAATTCACTTACAAAATCATCTATTTTCCTCTTCTTTAATTTCATTCAACCAAGCATTATTAACAATGGCCTCCAACACCAACCAATTCTCCCTCTTTGCCATCGTCATCGCCGCTTTCTTAGCCATAGCTAATGCTCAAGAAGCACCAGCACCAGCACCAGCATCAGTAACCGGAGCAGGATTCTCTCTACCTATGTCTACTGCTCTTGTTGCCTTCTCTGTTCTTTTCTCCCTTTTCTCCTTCATCAAGCACTAGAGGGATTTCCATATACTTGTGCTTTGCATTGAGAGTTCATGGATTTTTTGTTGCTAAAGGATTTATATATTATTTTAAAGAGATTTGATTCATTGTATGGAATTCTTTGTTGATTATAACATTGTTGTTACAATCACTATAATGTATGTATAACAATTATTATTATATATTTTTTGATATGAAATTAATTATATTTGGTTAATTTGATTTTATTTGTTATTTGTCATTAAGGGATTCTATAAAAGATCGAGTTTACCAAGCTAACTAGATTATTTTTGTAAAAGTTTACTAAGCTAGCTAGTATTTTTTTATTCAAAATCACTAATAACAAAAATATTTTATCAAAAAAAATTAAATTTGGGTCGGATATAGATCTCCCATGTCTAGACCTAGGTCGAGAAGTGAGAGATCCATGTCCAAGTCTAAGTTTGCAATCTGATTTCCATGTCTCAAACTAGGTTAAGACATGTAAGATCGTCCATGTTACCGTCCCAGTTTACTCAAATTTATTACAGTATCATGTAATTAAGCATTCTTTATGTTGTAGACCGGGAAAAAGCGCAAATTATCTATCAACGTAGTTTAATATGTTTGTATCTTTTTTTTTATTATTATTGCCATTCATTAATTACCACTATTTGAAAAAAAAATTGCTTCTAAATAGCCTTACATTCATTTATGAATTAATCGGTTTTTGAGTTTACTTCTTCTTGTAGGTTTAAAGTTCGTTAATGTTGTTGTCACCATCTTTGTTATAAATTCATGCTTTTGACTACGTGTTTATAATAACAAATGAGAATAAGTAAAAATTCGAGCAAAAAAAAAATGTCATTGACGTTTTAATTAAATTGGATCGTAACATAGAAAGTACTTCGCTACTCCGTATTAAAAATTTAAAATCTGATAGAAGAATAGTTTTTAGGGTATATTGAATTATATCCATGACATACATAATGTACAAATACAACAATAAATTCATAATTAGACACAAATTCCGTATCATATAATATACAAATACAACAATAAATACAACAATAAATTCAAAATTAGACACAATTTCCTTATTTACTCTTACCTGAACAATGCAAACAGTTAAAAATTCTAGCTGAAATTTTCACCATTTTTTAAATATTATTTTATCACCGTATTTAATATGTTTTCCTAACGGTTAAAGTCATAATTCCGACCAAATTATGCACTGCATGATGACATACATACGGCGCCAGCCTGATTGCTGATGATTGTTTTCACTAACAATAAGTATATCCGTCAGAAGCTTGTGACGGATTAAGTATCAGCCATATGGGTAGATAAAACAAAAGTAAGAGTGCCTAGGTAATCACAAAAGGCTTGTCCTTATATTTACAAGTGGGAATTATTTAACCCGTCACAAACTTATGATGAATATTACCGGTTACAAATAAGAATTTGTGTTTCAGTAATAATAGAGTAATAGACCGTCCAACCCACGTTCCCAACCACCCCTTACCAAATCACATAACAATAGTATAACATCAACTTATCAACCTGTAAGATTCCGACTCCCTAAATCTTACTCATTCCACGCGGTTTTACACTTCAATATCACCCGACCTATTCATATCGTTATTGTGTGCGACTGTCGTATAAAAAGAAAAGGAGATTGTGAGAGGTCTTAACTTAAAACCGTGTCTTATGCAAGACCTACTGCATGACACGTAGTAATCAAATAGTGTAATTTGCAGACCTATTATCTTCTATATATAAAAGATGAGTCTTTTAAATGCATGTGATTGGTCCATTGATTTTAGGATTAAAAACAAAAAGCCATTACCCCACTACTCCCACCACTTATGAAAGACATTTTATTTSAAGATTAAATATGAAATAAAGTTTAAAAAGAAGAATTTTATAAGAAAACGTTAGCAATAAAGTTTTTAATTTTTTTATGAAATATTTTAAAAAATTGAACATATTAGCTCTAAATAATCGGAAAATTATGAGTGTACACGAATTGAAAAATATTAAATCTTTTTAAAATAAATTCAATTAGATATATAACATAACAATAATCATTASATAATTATAAATGTAATTTAAAAATTACAAAGTAATGAAATTATTAGATCTACTGATTTTTAACTTTAAAAACTTATAAATATTCGATTATCTGATAGTATAAATTTTACCAATATGAAAAAAGTTCAACATAATATTTTTAGGATTAATAAATAAAAAGAAAAAAAATATTTCAACATAAGCAAAATCGATTTACATTTGTCTTTCTTTTAAATTTGTATTAACGAGCTCGTGCATTTATTGTACGGGTTTAAAACTAGTTATTATTATACTTGTATTATTCTCATGTTCTCACTTTCCACACCTATAAATACCTCTACACATACTCCTCATTTCACAACTCAAACAACCTATCAAAACTCATTTTATTTACAAAATCATCTATTTTTTTCTTTCTAATTTCATTCAACCAACAATTAACAATGGCCTCCAACACCAACCAATTCTCCTTCTTCGCCATCGTCATTGCCGCTGTCTTAGCCATGGCTAATGCTCAAGAAGCTCCAGCACCGGCACCGGCATCCGTAACCGGAGCAGGGTTCTCTCTACCTATGTCTACTGCTCTTGTTGCTTTCTCTGTTCTTTTCTCCCTTTTCTCCTTCCTGAAGAACTAGAGGGGATTATTATTTATATAATGTAAGGGGTTGGGAATTTTGAGATTTAATTCATTGTGTATGGAATTCTTTGCTGATTGTACGTTTTTACAATCACTATGTATAACTATTTATTATTATTATTATTTTTTATATATGAAATGAAATGAATTACTCCCTATATTTTTTGTCCATTTGTTTTGATTTGTTGTAATTTCATCGTGGAAAGTTTTATTACTCGAGCATGTAAAAATTGAGCTCATTTTTAACCCAGCGATCATAACCCCAATATATGCTAAACTCGGACTTATATATACTTTTTTTCTTTCAATATTTTTAAATAACTTGAAATGAGAAAGTTATA
>VHZZ01000001.1:1361921-1394583 GCA_009801015.1 Silene noctiflora
ATTGGGCAAATTAATGCAAACATTTAAAATGCTAAAAGAAAAACGATATAATCATGATAAATATTTTTAGTCATATTTTTACAAACTAAGAACAAAATCACTTACTTCTTCCCTTTTCCAATATCGCCCTATTAATACATTATGGTATATGTACATTTCCAGTATCGCCCTATAACCGTCTTACGCAAAACTTAAACTAATTGCATTTGAATAAATGACGTCGGGTTCGGGTCTAATTTAACTAACAATTTACGTGAAGTACAATTTACGTCCGTAAATTTTGATTTTTACTCTACGATTATTCGTGCAACTTTCGTCGTACGAAATAAGTTATCTTTAATTTTACGTGCCGGAATAACTTGGTTACAAATTTCACTTATTTAATCCGAAACACAATCGTTGTCTAAAACTGTCGAAGAATTTGCGTAAAACATGTTTTTTTTTCTTTACAAATTACAATTATTTCAGTTTTGTTTTCTATTTAAAAATAATATTAATATGGGTACGTAGATTTTTTGTTTATGTATAGGTTGTCCAGTATATTATTGTAAAACCGTCTAATACGAGATTACCTGTACCCGAAATTTACATATGCAGCTCAAAAGTAAGAATCATTATCATTAGTCAATAATGGTTAAACATACTGATTATATCAATCAGCAAAAGAATCACATAATAATCAAATATTCAAATAATACAACTTTTTTTTTCTTTACAACAAAAATAAATAAATCAATGATGCCCTCAAATTGGAATTCAAATCCAATAGCTCTAGTGCTTGATGAAGGAGAAAAGGGAGAAAAGAACAGAGAAAGCAACAAGAGCAGTAGACATAGGTAAAGAGAACCCTGCTCCGGTTACGGATGCCGGTGCCGGTGCTGGCGCTTCTTGTGCATTAGCCATGGCTAAGAATGCGGCGACGACGATGGCGAAGAGGGAGAATTGGTTAGAGGCCATTGTGAATAATTAGTTAAGTTTTGAGAGATGAGAAATAGTGGGAGTTGGGAAGGGGGTATATATAGGTAGTTCCCTCTGTTCCGGTCAACTGTTATCCTTTGATTTTGGCACAAAGATCAAGGAAAGAGGAAAGGCTTAATTACTAAATGATAAGTGGAACAAATTACGTGTGAATGACCAAATTGTTCATCTGGTTCATCCTTAAAATAGAAAGGACAACAATTAACTGAGAGAACCTAAAATGAAATAGGACAACAAATGACCGGGACAGAAAGCGCGTTGATTAAGAGTAAGTAAGTAAGTAAGAAATGAGGTGTCAGAATATGACAGGTTATTAGTGGGTGTCATTAACATGTGTTGGAAGGTTTATTGGTTGATTTGGCCTAATTGTGAATGGCCACTGGCCGCCTGGCCGGCACCTTATATCAACAAATCATCTATTCTTGTGTAAGACAGTCTTAATATAAGACGGATTTTATAACAGATTGTTATAGAGGTGAAAATAAAAAAGGGTTGTGAAAACTTATAAGTAAGACATACTCGTTTTAAGGTTTAAATGAACCGTTTATGAGTAAAACGGAAAATAAATTGGTCATTGTAAGGCCTCGTCTGGTTGCTTATCTAATTTATGGGAAATTAAAATCCCATGAATTGTAAAAAAAAAAGGAGAGAGTTTGATTGTCATTTTTTTGAGCAAAATGTAGGCATTTAATATTCCTAGGAGTTTTGAATGCCTACATAATTGGAGAGTTGAATGACCTACGCCCCTAGGCAGTTGACAATTTCTGTGGAATTCAACTTTTACATCCGCGACTAAACGAGTGTTCCGAATTCATGTGATTTTGTATTTTGGAAAATAATTCACATGAATTGGATTTTCCGGTCTTAATCTAATTCCTTGATGAACCAAACGAGGCGTGAATTCCATTGTACTATAGATAATAAAATAGGAATCATGTGAAATTTTGAATTATAAAATGTGAAATTGTGAATTCCATTGTACTAAAGATAATAAAAATAGGAATCATGTGAAATTGTGAATTCCATTTATATATTTAAACCTAAAGTAGAGATAATAGGACTCATGTGAATTCCATAGTAAGTTACAACAAGGCAACAATTATATTTTTCTTCAAATAATTAAAGCAAATGAAAAATTTGACGAGATAGTTTGTTACTTAACTCGAGTTCTAAGCATTGAACGAATTTAAAATAACTCATTTTTCCAGTTAGTGAGGATTACTTCGTATTAGTTAGACTTGGAGATATATTTTTAGACTCGTTTCACACATTGAAAAATCCAAAGCAACAAATTATTTACACACAAACTCGAAGTACTCAAATTATCAATTTACACTCCTTATTTCAAAATAAAAATATAAAAATAAAATATATCCAAGTAGTAATTTAAAATATAAGGCCCATGGACCATAATAAGCCCAATACACAATACATAGCCCAATGACAAATTAAGATCTCAGCCCAATAAAAATACACCAAGAGAGATTAAGAAAGAGTAGACCAACAATCCTCCAGAAATTGGCAATGCAAAACCAACTCCAGCTTCTGCTGCTGGTAATGGTGATAGCTCTGATTCTTGACCCTTAACAACAATGATCATGTTTACGGCCGCCACCAACACCGCCAACACCACAAAACGAGCACTAAAGACCGCCATTTCCTCGCAAAATTGAGTATGATTATGAGGGACAATTATGAGAAATAGAAGGAAAGTTGTAGTACTACTAGCTAGTAAGTAGTACCCTTAAGTTATAGGGAAATGAATTGAAGAAGCCATATATATAGAGTGAAAAAGGAGATTAAGTAATATGTGTAAGTCATACTCCGTCCGTCCCCTTCATTTGTTTACCTTTACTTTTGTCACAAAGATAATGAGAGGACATGAGACCATACAGTGGCGGAGCCAGGATTTGAGTTCAGGGGGGCCAAAATTTTTAGGAGGGGCCGGAAGGGTAATAATATATGGGACACTCGAAAAAAAATCGAAAAATTTAACTAAAAACTTCGAAAAACTCAACCACCGGGGGGGGCCGCCCCTGCTACCCCCCCTAGCTCCACCACTGAGACCATATCTGGTTGACTGGTTGTAATTATTGGATGACAGGTAGACAATAGTGTAATCGATGCTCAAATTATCTATCAAAAACCTTTTCAGTACAGATAGGTAAATAAATGAATGAGATACCCTAAAATAAAATAGGTAAACAAAGAACTGGCCGGGGTGGATGGAGTATAACATATGATTAAAGTATGATATTGATATCTTATTTGTTTAAGGCTAAATTGTGGTGGTATGTCAAAAAATGTAAAGAGAAAGGTAATTGGGATAGGCACCTAACTTGAGAGACAAAAGAGTTGGGTATGTAACTTTTGTTGTTGTGGAAGTGAGATCTTGCATTGCTTTAAAGCTAAGGGAAGTACCAAAGGAGTACATTATACATATGAAGTGTGCCATTTTTTATGGGCTACATTACACATGATACTCAAACTACCATGTGTTTTTAGAACAAATGCACGTTTTGTCATTAAGGACTACACCGAGAATCGAGCATATTAGGACCATTTCCAAATTTCGACACAGTTTTGCCTCGATCTCATCACGAAGTCTTGGGAGTTGAGACCGTCAAGGCTTACTAATTGTGCCATGGAACTTCATTTCCTGGCTGTACCACAACAGGGAACAATGGTGAGATTAGACAGTGGAGAACCTTAAATACGCTGAGTAGGGTGTGAGCCCTAGTTTAAATTCGAGTACCATTCCTAGTTTCGACCATGGTTTGTTCTTCTTAAAAGGCAAACAATGGCTTATTTGGAAAACCGTTTTCAAAAAACATCGATTACGATTGTTATTAAGACTTAAGAGGAACTCCTTTACATCACTCTTCAACCAGTTCAACCCAAAGACTACAAAGTACAAACCAACAATCATTACAGACAGTTACTCATTATCCACAACTTCAATCAGTCGAACAAACGGTTCGAAAATTAATATTATGTGGAGTATTAACTAAGATCAACACTCTGCAAACAAAGGCTAAATCAAGAAATATATATTTAAAAAACAAAAAAGAAAGCACTTAAGATCAGGCTTCCTTTTCAGATTTATGTGCGGCGATCAAGCTTTTCGTCAGCCATATGGCAGTTTCTCGAGATGAAACAGTTTCTTCTCCAAAGGGTCTTAGGACTCCTGAGAGGTCGTCAAGCTTATCCTCACGAAGTAGTCGTGCACACAACTCTAGGAGAGACTCTAATGCATCGGCTCGTTGGTGGGTTGGAACTTCAGCCCCGCCTTTGCCTTGATCACCCCGCATTGCTGATAATGTCCTCTTAAGCAATGATAAATCAGCTTGTGATGGGGAGACTTCTGCGTTATCACCTTTCTCCGATTTCAACGTGATAGTCTCGTGATTACCGTTTTCAGATGGAACTTGCTCATTTGAAGTAGTTTTTACAGACGGTAATGACGAACAATTCTCGTCATGAGAGATGACAGTTGGCATATCGTTCTTGGGTTTGACCTCTTCACTTTCCTTCACATCCACATTCAGAACTTCTTTGGCATGTAGCTCTGAACCGTCTTTTTTAGTACCAATCTCAATGTTAACATCAACCCATTCTGGTGCAAGTGAACTAGTATCTTTGATAAGGCTTTCATTGGCCTCGGTTAGGTCAATGAGCCCTTCAGAGGCGAAAGACTCACATTTGGACGTCTCACTAGCATCACATCTTTCCTTCAAGTAGCTAACGGCATCGACTCTCTTTGTTTCAAGGTTCTCCTCCGAGGTAGCCGAGGTGGATGATTTATCACAATTCCGGTTTGTGGGTACCACGGCATTGGTCGGGTCACATTGATCAAAGCTTCCAACGAGCTTTACTGCTGCTCTAGCCTCTTTCTCTCTTCCATCTTTGCCCCTATTTGGTCTACCATCCGAAAGTCTTCTCGGTGAGTTCTCTTTTGAGTTTGGCGACTTGACGGGAAGATGACAAGGTGATGCAGCACGACACCTCACTACGTATGGTTGCAGATATGAATGTCTTAAAAGATCTGAAGCCTAATAGATGAAAGCCATATAAAGGCATGAATTAGAGAGAATCATAACACTTAATTCTACACACTCCCCGTTCTTTGATACTTGTCAAAAAAACGTAGCAGAAAGTTTAAGTAAACCAATAGAAGACGTCTCGGGTATAATGCTATGTCTAGGACATTAAAAGTAACTAAATTTCCTGTAAACGCAATTAAAAGGAATAAAAAAATCGCTCAAAAAGGAAAATTGAAAGTATCAAGAAATTAAAGGGGAATCGTATTTTTTCAGAAGAAACCAAAACTCACAGTTGGCCTATTCTCTGGGCTTTTTCGTAGCATGGTCTTTATAACTTGTTTCCTGAATAACATAGAACACCAAAAGTGGATGAAACATTATGTTGGAGTCGAATTCTACTTATAGGTAAATCAGAGTATAAGGATTGCAGAACAAAAATTCTCTCGGAGACTTGACTTTTTTAAAAGTACTTACAATGTGGAGGTGTACGCGATAGGAAACGGAGATATTAATGATCTATTGATCTTGTTGATCAAACTCTTCATGTCCTGTTTCATGTCAGCAAAAAGATTATATTAGCAATGATTACATTCACTTTTTGTTAAGCTAGACAATATTTATTTCCATTTCCGATGAATACAAAGACTCACAATTTTTCGACTTTGAAATAGCCAAATAGGAGTATCATGGAATAAAGCATGACTCACCAAACTCTCTAAGCTTATTATACTTCGAAATAGCACCAGTGTCGGTGCATTTTATGACGGTTTTTGCGTATCAAACGCAAGGGTAAGGTTATCTATATCCGACCCCCTCCCCCATCGCATGCGGAAGCCATTGAGGTACTAGAGAAATGTCATCGTCATTTTTGTTGTAGAAGACACAAAATTCACTTTGCTAAATCCATTGTATAAACTATCATGAATATGGAGTGTAACACAGGAAAGGACATACCGAAGCTCTGAATGCTGGTTGACGTGCAGCAATCTCAAATATACAACAGCCTGAAGCAACAAACTTAATCAACAAAGGACAAATTACATCATAATTTTAAGTAGAATAGGCGTTTGTGCCCGTATTACTTACCCAGTGACCATATATCTGATTTGTAACAATAAGGTACATTTGCCAGGAGCTCAGGACACATGTAATTAGGTGTACCGACAACCTATGCACAAGAAGCAGCATTGTATTAGAAACACACATTAGCTTTTACCATAATTGTCCAATGGCCTATAAGGTGGCAAAAATCAATACCGAAGAAGAATTGCCATCAGGCATGACAAGTTTTGCAAGTCCAATGTCACCTGTAAAGAGTATTTTTCAGATATCAAGAACAAGAAAACGACATTCTGAATCCTACAACTGTTTCAAATCAGTAAAATTTGTATGAGATGCTTTCAAATGTGAGACCCACGCAAATCCTTGTGTATTCCTCGTTTAGTTATAGGGTTCACTGGTTGATCTCACATCTAAGACCAGCTCATATTTCTCGTGTGACATTAGTGTGGTGAGGTTATGAAGTTTGAAAGGAAGAAAGTGTTTCAGGAAATTAAGAATGTTAAGTACTCTTACCAAGACGTATGTCATTTTCCTTCGTCAAGAATATGTTTGAACACTGACATAAAGCACATTTAAATTGGTGTTAGTTAGTGAACGCTTCCAAATAATCATGATTTAAGCCAATTTGCAACAGAGTATTCGGAATTATCACAGATACCCAGATAGACAGATAATAAACAAACCTTAATATCTCTGTGAAGAACGCGGTTTGAGTGCAGGTAATCGACAGCCAGCAACAATTGAGTCATCCATTTGCAGACTCGCTGGAGACAACTGAAACCAAATCAGTATATGCTCTTACTTGAAGTACAAGTAGGACAAGTTAATACGAAGTAATTATTTAATTAATCTACCTCTTCTGAAAACATTGTTGCTTTGGTCTTCCTAATGAACTCAGCCCTGAAAATCCACATATGATTCGTCAATTTATTACTGAATGATTGTATCTTTTAAATGAAATTTTAATATCCGTCAGTAAACTATTAGTCCATTACTCTACCAAATTAAGTGTCCCCAACAGCACCGAGTCATTGGGACGTTAGAAGCTACACGTCTTCGAAACGCAAACTTAATTGAAAATTTGAATTATGTAGTATTTTTCTAAGCAAAATAGAGAGATATCTGAGATGTGAGGCTTAAAATCGCACACAATTTGACCAATTGGCTTCCACAAAATAGTTTTTCCTTTACTTTTGGCAAGTGAGCCACGGTAAGACACCCTTTCAACCTCTTCTAAGAGTAGTGTGTCTGATTAGTAAGAAACCGAATACGAATTCCATACACATCCTGAGAGTCATGCCGAAGACAGGTATGGTCCCAAAAACGAAGTGTAGAGGTTACACAGTTCGGAAGAATGAACTATGGTAGTAGCCAAAAGAATTCCACCTAGACAACAAAAAATACTAAGCACAGCAAGAGGGATACTTACATATCACCGCCTTCACAATTACTTCTCACGATGCATACACAGTTTTCCTGCATAACAAACAAGGACAAGAGCATAAGAAATCATATGATTGACTTAAATGAGGAGGTCACACCTTTTAAATCAAAAGTTCAAACTACTCTCTCCACATTTAATGTCAATTGATGCATAACATGTGACTTAGCATATATCTACCTTTTCAAGCCAAGAATCTTTGTACTCGATTATGTATGGATGATTTAACTTCGATATTAGCTCCATCTGTGGAAAACACGAACGAAGCATGTTAAAAATATGTCCTAGATACTTATGAAGAAATTCAGCCACTGCAAAATTATTTTCCTCTGCGGAATGGAGAAGCATGAACTAGTAGTAGGAGTAGTAGAGCGAAGATTAGGATTCAGGAAACTAGTTCAACAGTAGTTTCATTTAAGGCAAAAGAGTCTAAATTATTAACCTCCTGATGTGCGATTTTTCTGAACTTCTCTGTTTGCTTAGCTAATTGTATCTTCTTCATAACATACCTGAAAAAGGCATGAATATATTATCAACCATAATGGGCGAGAACCATTGATGCTGACAATATTTTGCATAAAATTCTTATACAAAAACCCATTTCAATTTTATTTTTGGGTACATGAAGAAGAGGCATTTACTGCATTACCTACAATTACTATTGTCAACCTGGCAAATGACCAGGCTCCAACCCGATTTGACCTGAAAAGTCAACCCGAGTTGAGCAATACCTGACAATACCCGGCTGGGAATGGCCCGATGTAAAATTAAAATAAAACATTTCGAATTATGATCCGCACTCATGCAAAGTGTCAGAGAACTATATCAACCAAAACGCTTAGCTTAAGCTGATGTTTGAAACTCAATCAATGGTTTTATACCTTTATTTAAAAATTAAAACAACCTGAATAACCCGACCCAAAAATGAGTCAGCCAATATGATCTGACAGCTTAGCACCCGAAAATGACCCCACCCAAATCCCAACTCGAATGAGCCGTTTCACAGATCTACCAGTAGTATACTCAACACCTTTTGACCACTCTACAACCTAAAATCACCCTTCCGTACTCTTGATGCATAACTAATCATACAAATCACTTTCTATGAATTTATGAGCTTCGAATAGGCCCCAAATGGGCCCTTCAACTAATCAAACTCGAAATTACTCGGGCAAGATGATCAATAAACCAATTAGAACAAGTTCTATAACAATTAACAAGTATAAATTCCCCCAAAAAAGAAGATTAACTAAAATAATCAATGAGCAACAAAATCACTCACTTCTTTTGCTCAACTTTGTGAAGCACAAGAAAAGAAGTCCCAAATGCCCCACTATCAATTTCTTCAATAATCTCATAATCTTCCATCTTACATTTCAAATCTCCATTTTCTGCTTCCATTCTTCAAAACCCTAAACCCCTCAATGCCTTCCTAAGATCTATACTTTCTGGGAAATTCAAACAACACCTACAAAATCAACATAAACAATTTTTTTAGCATTAATGTAAGCTGTGAAATTCAACAACACCTACAAACTTGCACAAATTCTTGGTTTAAGACGGACATATCTGTCTTAAACAATAAAATTGACATAAACAATTTTGAATAACATAAAGTTGACATTTTTCGCAATAAATGTGAACTTAAAAATTCAATTAACACCTGGAAAATTGACATAAACAAGATTTATTAACAATTTATTAACATAAAGTTGACATCTTTAGCATGAATGTAAGCTAACAAATTCAATGAACACCTATAAAATTGACATAAACAAGTTTTATTAACATATGGTTGACCCCAAACTCGGAATGCAGCAATATTAAAACTTCATGAGCAAGAGTTTTACCACCTTTATGGTCATGCCCGGCTTGAATCCAGACTAACCCGGATGGTATACACACAAGAAAAATAAAAAATAAAAAATAAAAATATAAACTGGGAAATATTTAAAAAATTGCATACCTTGGGTTACTTCTTCAAAGAATGGTTCTTTGATTCAAATAACACCTAGAAACATTGACATGAACAGGTTTTATTAAACATAAAGTTGACCCCAAAACCCGAGAACGCAGCAGTGTTAAAACTCATAAGCAGACATGAGTTTTACCACCATTGTAACAAAAAAAAAAGACAAAGTTTGACATTTATAACACAAATGTAAACTGGGAAATACATAAAAAATTGCATACCTTGTTCAAAGACTGGTTCTTTGAGACAAGAAAATGGTCCAAAATACCCACAAAAATTGAAAGAAAACCCAACAAAAAAACAGCAGTTTATTACAGAAGAAAAGTATAAAAATTAGAGGGGAGAAAAAGCAGGAAAATGTAGTGAGAAGTCAGGAAGACAGACTGAAAACAAGTTCAACAGTTGGAAGTAAAGGAAGGAGCAGACATAAAAAACAAGGGTGTGTAAGTGTGTAACAGTTTAATACACAGAGTATTTAATTGGAATGGTGGATCTATATGATTTTGGTTGGTGAAGAAAAAAACAAAAGGAAAGGTAGGGAAAATATTGTGTACCTCTAATTATGGTGACATAACATAACATATTCAACATTTTTCGCGTCACAAATTCTTGTTTAAGACGGTAATATCGATTGTAATGTTAAAATAACATATGATAAAGGTAGTTGTTTATCTTATTATCAGCAAGTAGTAGTATTTGAGCCTGTTTTACTGTTAAAACGAATATTGTCATCTTAAGTGAGACTAACCGAAACTCGGGGGGCCCATATTGGTATGAATAGGTTGAATGTATGATATGGTTAGTTTGAAAATCATGATTATGGTCCAAACAAAGGGGATAAGTATTGATTAAAGTATATTTAGTGGAAGGTCTTTTTCATAAATAAACAAAATTATTAGTGGATGGTGAACAAACTTGTCACTAAGTCATTGCCTTTGACAAATATTTAGATAAGAAAGTCCTACCTAGTGCCATGCTAATTAGGATTATGTCATATTATTCTACATAATTCATATTCCCTCGGTCCCGGTTATTTGTTATCTTTTTTTCATTTTGAGGGTATCTCAGTCAATTGTTGTCCTTTCTATTTTAGGATTGCATTTGATGAATAATGTGATTTTTCACATTCAGTTTAGTCCACTTGTCATCTTATAATTGTCCCGTCCTCTTTCATTGGTTTTTGTGCCAAAACCAAAGGTCAGCAAATGACTGGGACGGAGGGAGTAGTTGTTATTTCGTAGTTTTTTTTATTTTCATCTCTCTCGGTTATTTGTTTACTATTTTTATTTTGAGGTATTTCAGTTAATTGTTTACCTTTTTTATTTTGGAATGTTTTTAATGAACAAAATGATCATTCACACTCAATTTAATCCATTTGTCATCAAATAATTGGTTTTCTTCTATTTCTTTGTTCTTTTTGCCAAAATCAAAGATAAACAAATAACTTAGACAGAGGGAGTACAATATTATACTAAATTCATCCACTACATATGACGATGTCGGGAGTTCAAATCCT
The DNA here is from genome assembly GCA_009801015.1 of Silene noctiflora. Classification (NCBI taxonomy): domain Eukaryota; kingdom Viridiplantae; phylum Streptophyta; class Magnoliopsida; order Caryophyllales; family Caryophyllaceae; genus Silene; species Silene noctiflora. The sequence continues at coordinate 1,372,934 of VHZZ01000001.1, forward strand.
ACTAAACGTGATTCCTTCTCCTTAGGTTATGCTCCCTCCATTCAACTCCAAATACAACACTTCATATTTTGACATTATTCATGTTCGAATAGAATATTATATAAGAGAAAATATATTCACGTGGATCTTATTTAATTCCTGTGTAAATGCAATTAGAATTTCAAATTTATGTTATATTTGGAGGTGAATAGAGGGAGTATATTCGAAGTAACTTCTTCCAAAAATTCCGAACCTATTCATTTCTCAAAAGAAAAAAAAAGGGAAAAAGCACACAACACTTTTGTGTTTACAAGTCGTACACATCGTCAAGTGAAGTCGTTGAATAATAATAATAATAATATCATCATGAGATTTTATTCTTGAGAAATCAAAATGCATGGTTACTCAGTGAGCTATTGTTGTAAATGAGTTGAGTATATGGTTGAGATCTACAATAATTAATGTGTTGGTCTTATAATTAATGGCATTTATCATTGGTGACGACCCAAAATATGACCATTTTAATGAAAAAATGTGAAAATTGGTGGTTATATTTTGGTGTCGTTTGGTTACCCCATTAAAAGTGGGTGAATTGAGAATTCACGTGAATTGAGAATTCACGTGAATTGGAAAAATGGAGGTTGTTTGTTTGCCCAAAATCACGTGAATTGCATTTTCCTAGGAGTTTTCAATTCCTCCATTATGGAGGAGTTTAATTACCTAGTCTCYCCTAGGTAGTTGGAAACTCCCGCATGAATCCAACTCCCGGATGCCAACCAAACAAGTTTTGGGCAATTCACGTGAATTGAGCAATTCACGTGTTTTGTAAAATTATGGGAAATAAATTCTCGTATGGCAACCAAACGAGACCTTTATTTAAAGTGGTAGCATTTATGCCGTCACAAGCAAGACCAACTGTATAATTAAAGTGAGTTACTATTGAATCTCTTCTTATATTTGTATGGGTATATACAAATTCTCTTGGGCGGCCGTTTTAAATGCAATTAATAGAGAAGTGGTCATTTTTTATGGCTAAAAAATAACTTATTTTTTCAAAGTGGTCATTACTTACCCAAAATTAGTCGCTATTTATCAAAAAATATCACATTTTGCAGAAAAAAAAAAAACACGATATACAACCGTCGCACAAAATAGGGATATTGTCTTATTAATAAATAAAGTGAGTAAACAACTTTATATGTTAGTTTGTTACGCCGTACTTATCTAAGCACCAATTGGTTTTAGGAAACTAATTTATAATATCATATTTTCATAAGATTTATATAATAAGGAGGCTGGATTATAAGTTAGTCGTCTACTCCTCTCATCGCTAATGAGTTTTATGATTGAAGCCCTCACTTGTTTAATTTTGTTCACGTGATTTTGGAAACCTGTTACATAAGACCTAATAAGTGATATCAGAGCTGGTGGTACGACATGGAACGCGCAAGGTGCGGTGTGGTGATATGGTTCGCAGTTCGCATCACTGCGAAACTTTTTCCCTTAGTTAAACCAGAGATGTAGAGTAACATCTTTTGCAGTAGTCTGGTTAGCTCGATGTGAATTTTAACGTCGAGTGAAGGAGCTAGAGTTTCAATAAACACGCATATGAAAGGAGGGGGATCGTTGAGGTCATACTAGTTTATAAGTTAGTGAAATACTTCTCCTATTACCAATTGATTAAGGAACATAACCATACTTGTTTGTGGGACGGGACCAGTATTGTGCACCTAATTATATAAACTCGTGGTAGATGACTCAATGATCACCCTATTCACTATAATTGCATTAAATGGGTTGATTAAATAATTAAGCCCTCTCTACAAAAAAAACTCCCACTTCTCTCTACAAAAACCCCCAAAAATAAACAACCTGTCGCCACCATCCTCCCCCTTCCTCTCACTGAACCCTGAGTGCACCTGCTCGGGTCGCCGGAGATAGGGCCGTCATGTGGTCCATCTCCGGTGACCTCTTTTCTCACATCCCACTTTAACCATTCTTACCCAGTTTTGTGCTTTAATCGATCTTTCTAGAAATTTCTGATTTTCTTCTTGTTTCAATGTTAGATTCTGTTGTTAATTTTTATTGTGGTGTGAGCCCGCCTTCCTTTCAATTTTCGTGATTTTCCGTCCACCGTGCAGGCACCTTGAGACAGATCGTCTTTCAAATTCTCCTTTTTTGTGCATGCAACTAGGGTGGTGATCCCCCCATTTCCCCCATCACCCTAGACTTCACGTTTGGACTGCTGAAGTCCGTTTTTGCTTTCAACGGGTCTGATCGTCTGTCAGGGAGGTGATCCCCCCATTTCCCCCACCTCACTTGGTTTCGCGGTCGGGCCATGCTGAAGTCCGTTGTTGTTTTTATGGATCTGTTTGTCTGATTCGGCGTTCCCCTCTCCCTCGCCCCTTCCCCCGCCTATCGGATCGTTGTTTCTTTGTCCTGTTGGGTTATGGAGTTGGTCTGTCTTCCGTTTTGGTGCATGCATGTGTGTTGTCTGGATGTTTTCGGTGCGTCACGGATTGTCTGGGGTGTCCTTTGGCGGCTTATGTCTATGTCTTTCTTGTTGTCTGGTCTTTGTTGGACCAAGGGGTTTCGGTCGGATTTTCTTTGTTCGGTCTTTTGATGCGCTTTACTGGGTGTTTTGTTTTTTTGGGAACGAGATTGTTTTGGAGCAGGTGTATGATGGGATGTTTCGGTGTAGATGGTTGGATTGGAGGTGGTGGTCTCATTTACTTTATGTCGTCTCATTTCCTTTTACTTGCTAGTTTGTTTTTCCTAATAATCTCCTCTTATAGGAGTTTAAGTTGTATTTGTCGAATAATTAGTTTTGTTGGAATAGCGAAGCAATGCTCTTGGGTTGGTGTTGGTTACGGCCGATTTTGGTTCCAAGTGGATTTGGGTGAGAGGATGTCCTGTTCCTCTTTCGTCAATGTATGTAGCTGGGTGAATTTGACGTTGGAATTGGTTGTGGAGCTTCCCTCTTCCTGCCTTATTAGCTTACTCTTTGTCTTTGGAGTTGGGTCTGTTGACTGTAGTGATCGTTCTACGTGGTGTAAGAGAGTCTTCTCCACCGGATGTAGGCCTTCGTGGTTTACCTTCCACTTTAAATTTCTACGCTCTTGTGGCGTAAGTGCACCTCGTTCTTGCCTCGCAACATCTCAACTGATCCGGTCTCCTGGGAGAAATGTTTGTCGGGCTGATGATTTGGGTGATGATGCTCGTGACCAGACCATTGTTCTCTATCATCAAGTTTCAGATTGCCTATGGAAATCGCTTCCTAGTTGTTTTTTATTAGGAAACTATTACTCTATGTTGTTTCTTATTCGATTTTACATTGTAGTTCTTGAGTATGGCTTTGAGAGTCATATTACTATAATGTAAGACTTTTTACCCATTGTCAAAATAAAATAAAATAATTAAGCCCTGTTCTTTTGGACTTAATTTCAGTTCAGCTCCAATAAGTTCAGTTCAGTACAGTTCAATTCAGTTCCACTAAGTTCAGATCAGGGCCTTATTGTATCTTTTTTCTACTTGTGTGAGGTTTATATACGGTTTGTTGAATATGTAACTGAACTTCGTGAATATGATCACCCGTATGTAATTAAACTTCGTGAATATGTCGTCAACCATTTTGCTGAATATATGACATAAGATTTGTGACCTATATGGCCTAATGTACGGTTCTAGTCGTGTCACTAAACATCGCTCATAAGACAAAGATGTTGCCATGGTCCAATATAATAACTATGACATCGATGTAATGATCAATAAGTAACATGTTCGAATCCTATTTTCTGTATATTTCACAAACCTTGCACATAAAAAAAAAAAAAAAAAAAATGGCACGACATTGACCTTATTTTGCCAAACTTTGACATAAACATATTTATACACATAAATCTTATTCCGTTATAAATTTAAGACGAGTCCGAAAAACTGCATATTTAACATTATTGTTTTATGTTTAGTGGTAGAAAATCAATCAATCAAACAATCAAAAAAATAGTGCAAAATAGACAAGTTGCAGAAAGGCAGTAAATTGAGTGGGGAGCATTGAGTGAGAGCTATGAAATTTCCAAATGTCGTGTAGTTGCATTGTCACATTCACACTCTTAAATGTACGTAGATGTACCTATCACCATTTTTACGAGCTGGAAGACGGATAGTGATCGTCTACAGTGACACGGGCTGATGTTGATGTTGTTTGTCAAAACAATAATCAAATATGAGTACAATCAAAATGTACAACTTTCCAACAATGGTGTACGATTTCATGAACACCATTTTACAGTACCTACCATGTTATCTACTGAATTTAGAATCAGATTCCGAACTTATTATGAAATCGACTTTAGTATACGGAGAAGTTTTAGTTTTAAACTTTTACCCTTTTGTGTATTTTAGATCGTTTTTTCAGACATTTTTTTGTCGATTTATAGGTTATCCGTTCATTAAGTCTCCGTACACTTCCACTTTATCGTGTTATCATTTGAATTTAGATTCGAAATTTATTAAACCGACTTTATTGTGAAGTCCTTTAGGTCGTATTTCTGGGCGTTTACTGTCGACTGTCGAGTCTTAGATCTCAACATCCCCTATATACTAAAAGATTAACACATCTCTAAATTCTCCCGCTTAAATTTCCCGCCTAAGTGATATTTTACTTGACAATATTTATTTCCTAATTAATTAATCTTCACTATCTATATTTACTATTGAACAATATTTATCTCCTAACTAATTTTGTAAGTTAAATCATGGTATAACATCTATCGCTGTTTAATTATTACATAAATAAGACTAATAAAATATCGCCTTATGATTAAATATGCAAATTTTCTACTATTTTCAAAATGGAAATAAACTGCATTAGTTTATTTAATTGTCAAATTCTCTAATATTTATATCTAAAATACCGTGCATTTGCACGAGATCTATACTAGTCTTATAACACGTGTATAATTTTGAGTACTTTACTTTTTAAAATTTCCATACACTTGTCAATTCATTTCATTTTTAAATGTCTAATTAATGATTTATTAGACCGACAATATCCTAAATTTGAAAAGTTGACTTCACTCGAGTCTTTGCTTCATTTTATATTTCGGTATGTAGGGCAACTTAAAAATTGGCAAGAGCTTGTAATGATGTATTATTATTTGTGAAAGATTATATCCTGATATATATATAAAAACATAAAAAGAATAAAGTATAGAAAGTGATGTTTCTGGAAATTTTTGAAAAAAATTGGAACAACCTTAGAAAAAGGGCAATTGCAAGAATTGGGACCTTTAATGTTTAAAACAAGACAAATTCTCATTGAAGACGGACACTATCCGTCATGAGCTGAAGACGGATAGTGCCCCTCTCACAATATGGAAGTGGCATTATCCATATGATGCTCCATTTCACCCCACTTGTTTTCCCACTTGCTTTATTGTGAGAGGCTAGTATCCGTCTTCAGCTTGTGACAGATAGTATCCGTCACAAGCAAGACGCTTTGTTAAAAGAATGTATTGCCGACAATTTTGTGATGATGGAATTAGTATCACCTAAAAATATTCCATCCTTTAACTTTTTCACATTCCTTTCATGCACACATTATCGCCTTTAATCTTGTTCATGCAAAATAGCGGATTCAGAGATTTTCTTTGTGGGTTCCAATCGAAAAATAATACCTATTTCTACATAAAAAATATAGGGACTTGCTAAATCCTGCGCATCAATTTACTAAATCCCGTGCATTTTGCACCTGATATTCCATAATTGTCCATGGTCTTAAAAGATAATTAAAAAGAGTTATCTCCCTCCTCTTTCCCCAAAACCGAACCAATTCTTAATAGTTCGACAATAATGGATCATAATTCGCGCATATCACATGTAATTTTTCCTTTTTATCAACAATTTTTAAGACCGTATTTTAATTGATTTAACTAATTTTTTTTTATTAATTAAAAAGCTTATTTTCAAAATTAGGGTTTGAATTGATGTCGATTACAATCATTCAACGACATCAATCGACCAAAAAGCAAATATTCTTACCCAGTACCATCAATCGACCAAAGCAACAGAAATCTAGTTACAAACTTACAATCATTAGAACTAAATTGCAAGCAGAGATGCCTTCTACTATCAACACCACCTAAACATTGCAGGCCATATACGATACTAAGTCTATTTTATCAACAACTATGTGACGGTGGTTTCACCAATAACTAATTGCTAATCTGGCGTTGGGAGGATGGTGGGAAAGGGTGGTTGGCGGCGCTGGAAGGGTACATGAAGAGATTTCGCAGATTGAGGTCTTATTTTGGGGGTTTTAATTCTCTCCGGTTTCTCTCCCTTGTTTCCCTCATAGTGGGTGAGAAATGAGAGAGATATATTCGGAATAAAGGGAAAAAATGCGCGGGAGTGAGTAAATTATTGCGCGGAATTTAGCAATTACGAAATATAAATTCACTCTATTTTTACCTAAAAATATCTTAAATTAAAAGTAATTTAAAGTGTCAGCTTATTTTTACTGTATTCGGAATACCTTAAATTAAAAGTAATTTAAAGTGTTTTAACTTATTTTGAACATATTTTGCTGAATATTCTTGAGGTGGTATTTGATCATATTTAAAAACAGATTGTCGTTTCGGCATAATGAGTGATTCGACGTTCATTAGAACCGAAATTTGATATCAAGGCTCAATAGCATCTCTGAAAAAACCGAGGTAGCCTGTTTAATAAAGCTAATAATACAAGCCAACAAGGGACTCGAAACAGAACAAAGCACAACCGGTTTCTATTTTTACAAACTGATAAACCATACTGAAGCAAATGCAAAGGGCGGGGTGATAAAGAGTTTAATAAGAGCCTTTGGGTAGTTTCGATTTTACAGGATAAAAATTAAAAACTACCGGCTGGATTTCCTGGAGCCCCTTTTGCTCTCCAACTTTTTCTGTATAGCTTCAAACTCTTCCTCCGTTGGCTCAGAAGAACTTTGGCCTCCATATTTGGCTATCATAGAGTTGAACATAGAATCAAATTTGTCTTTCCTGTCGTTCTTTCGCTGGGATATGATTGCAAACAGATCAGAATCAGAGTTCTTGCTTGACCTGTCGTGACAAATAAATTGTATATTTAGAAAATGGGTACAAGGCATGGAAAATGAGAACGAACAAACTAGTCAGGTGACGGAATTTTACTTCTTTCTTCGCTTCAAAGGACTGGTCGGCGGCTTCATTTTAGACACTTCCTTTGCCCATTTCTTGTATGCTTTAAACTCCTTCAGCTCACCTGTATTTAAGTAGGTCAATAAAGCTTTACCATAGCAATAAGAAAAAAAACACTGTTGTGATGGCAGTAGATAAATATAGAAGCCGTCAATACTTCAGATTTTTATACCAGTGGAAAGGTAAAAGACTGTCTTCTGTGTAAATACAATGACAGTTGAACTTCATTTTAGCAAATAAACATAATCTGGCCACACCGAAGCTCAATAATTGTGAAGTTGAGTAGGTGTAATATAAATTTGCATAATAGATGATCGACCCTCCTTGTTCCACGGTTCCTTGGCCACTTGGCCTTGATAAACTACCCTACTATTAATTTTTAACATCATTTCATATGTGAGAAGTAAAGTACTTGATTCATCCAAACTTCCAAGGAAATAACAAAATTAACCCTTTTCGCTTATAGATCGATCCACATCACTCGTCAGAACTACAAGAACGCATAGAAGAAACGTCGACAACCCACATGACAGAATACCATCTCTGTTCAAATCTTGGAAGTTAAAATATACACTTTACTCTCTACCCAAGTAGCCTCGAATTAGGTAAATCAAATCATAGATAACAAATGGCTTACCTGATGCTATAGCTTCATCAAGAATATCCTTAAACCTATGAGAGTCCAAGTGCGCATCTGAGCATAGCATGGAGCAAAATAGCCTAAAGTGCCAAAAAAAAATTATTATCAAGCTTTTGCACAAATACAAATGAGAGATCGAGCACAGGTGATATAAAGACAAATATATATACCTCTTCATATTACCCTTGCACTCTTTGTAAAGATTGATCAAGTCGTTTTTCTCAGAATCAGATCCCCTGTAGTTTGCTTCAAACTCCTCAATATCAGCAACTGTAACCTGGACATATTTTGCATTCACCATGTAAAAACACAAAACGTAGAAGTTTGCGCATGAATAATGAAAATTCAATCAGGTGATTCAATTTACCTTCTTGTAGACGGTTTTGAAGAAGGATTGTAAGTCGTTTACAGCATCTCCAGCAAGATCCTACCATTCATTGAAACCAAAATAGATGAAAATTAATTAGTACTGTATAATGATGTATTTTATCTTCTTTTACTGGAATCCAACACGCCAGAAATCACACTGTCAAAACTACAAAAAAAAAAAGTAAAATAAACAGTTTTTGGAGTCACTGGAGTACATGAATGTCCGATCCTAATGGTATAGTCATTCCTACCTTTCGAGCTAGTTGAATTTTCAACAATTTGAATTTACTATAAAAAATACTGAATTATGAGGTTGCCAATATGGCAAATTATATTTGCCATCATCTTGGGAAAATACTAAAACTTCAAGTAGAACTCACATCATCATCCACCACCCCAGTCTCGTCATAAAGGGCTCTTTTTTCTTCATCACCGAGAATTGCCATGACCTTCTGCAGCTGTTGAAATTTCTCATTTGCATCCTGCAACAGAAAAAAATTGATTTTTTCAAGTTCCTATAATTCATCTTGGAGAGAACATACAACGAAGACAGCAAGTCATTGCATCACAAAATCAAACACCTTATCATCAGGGTTCTTATCAGGATGTAAACGTAGTGCTAACTTGTGGTATGCTTTGCGAATTTCCTGGTGTGAAGCAGTCTTTTCCACTCCAAGAACCTAAAAAACAAATTACCAAACATTACAACCAAATAGCTAAATGCAGTCAGCTGATAAAATTACAAATCTTTTGCAATACAAAATGAAAAGCCTCGTATCAGCATCTAAAGTATATCAAATATACAACAAATAACCCACTAACACCAACATCCTTCATGAAGTTAGTAAATTCTGACAGATTGCGAAGATTGACGAAGAATTTTACATCTTTCAGGATCTCAATTACTACAATGTGGATAAATAAGTCTCCACTCATGTGAACATCGCCAGATCATAGCGTGTAATTCTCGCTAGCTCAACACTTCTACCACTTGAAAAATGGTTAAGTTGAACAGTTTTCTATACTTCATCGATGAATAAACTTCTAGGTTTGTTTTGTAGATAAATTAAGGAACGGAATAAGATATGGACGGAAATGCAAGTAGATAAAAATACGAGGAATTACAAATCATAATGGCTACAAATAACATCTAAATAAATTTATTCACACATCCAAATATGGATGGAGGAATTACTAACAGAAGCAATGCCCTTGAGAATTTTATTGGGTCAAAAGATGCTTAAAAGGCAAGGTGCACACTTTAACCCATGTTTCTAATAAGGAGTATCTCATAATCGATGAAACAAAGTTAGAACAAGGTTTAGCAGAACAAAACACAGCTTACGCGTTTCAATGAACACCGGTTTCGAGCTTTTTGCCCAATTAATCAAACTTTCAGCAAGCTAAATGAGCAAAATAAAACGACAAAATTGCTTGTAGTGAGTCAAATCCATTCTATTGCACCAGATTTCACTTAATCTTGCATCAATTTTAAACTTCAAACATAACCCTAGCCAGCACGGGGAACCTAGCTAGTAGCAAAGGGTAGCACTCGCTACCCCAAAGGTTAAAATTATCGATTTTTGCTACCCAATTTTTTTAAATATGGACCTTAACATAAGTATAAAACAACATACGGAAAATTCGCTACCCTAAAATTTTATTTCTAGGTTCTCCCCCTGCTGAGTAGCTAGCACTTTAGCAATTTATCAGAAATGTGTCAATTTGATGCTGAAAAACAGAATCTACCCAGAACCCATCATTTTAGGGTTTCTTACCTCCACATCCCCTCAATCAATTTAACGAAACACAATCGAAACCATACATTAAACCCCTAACCCTATTTCAGCAAAGTAAACAACTCAATAAAATCAAAATTACTGAAGCTTGATCCAAAACCAGCATAAACTACAGCCAGCCCATCAATTTAGGATTTATTCTCACCGTTTTACCTCAATCAATTTAACAAAACAGCGTAATTAAACCCATACATCAAAACCCTAACCCTAAATCAGTGAAGTAAACAAAATACGAAATTAATAAAATAACCAACCTCGTAAAGGCATTTTCCCTTGCTAGATTCACCAGGATCCTCCATTTCTGAGTCTGATCGGTCATGATCCATTTCTGAGTCTGATCGGTCATGATCCATTTCTTCTTGCTCGATTTTCGATTCCTCAGGAACCCTAGATTTTCTCTTACGCGCCATAATTGGGGAATTTAAGATTGTTGCGAGAGAGAGAGAGAGAGAAACGTGTGGAAGTGAAGAAAGTAAGGAATAAGTAAGGTTGATTGATATTTGTGAATTGATTTTGAAATTGAAGACCTTTCAATTAGGGTTCTATCCATCAATTTATAGGGGAAGTTGTTCCCGCCATTTCTTTCCCCAAATCTTTGGGTTTTCCCGCGTTGTGAAAGTTCTTCCCTAATTAACCCTTAACCTTTTATTAAATTTTGTAGTACAATATAAATAATCGATTAGGCAACGAAGTTATTTGCAATAAACGAGTTTACGTATAAATTTTTTGGTTTTTTATTTTAATGTTAAGGTTAGGAGTAAAGCTGATTCCACACGTTACTCATTTAGCGGCTCTATCCCATGACACATAAATAAAAAAATTAAATAAAAAAACCAGAGTTGCTGCCTCGCATAGTGATTTTACTGTATCTAACAAAGTAACAACTTACGTGCTTTCAAAAATGCAGTTCCGATTTAAGAACATGACTTCACAAAATCGCTAGATTGGGTAGCGAATTGCTACGATGCCGAAAAAAAGATACTTTTGCAATGTCTTAATTGACATTTTGTACAAAAATTGGGGGTGCTAGACAAATTTAATTGACATTGCATACAAAAAAATTCACAATTATAAACATCCATAATTAGGGGCGTTCAGTGGGCTGGCCCAAGTCAAGGCTAGCCAGGCTGGGAGGTTTCAGCCCAGACATAGTCCGAACATAAGATTAGGTTGGGCCAGGCCAACCTAATAAAAAAAAGCCCATTTTATACAAACTGTCATGCGTGCGTCGACGTTATTCATGACGGCACCGACGAAATCCCGTGAAGGTAGGCCTCCTACTAAATACTCGTAGTTACGTACGTCAATTTGTAAGTTTTATACTCCCTCCGTCCCGATCATAATTGTCCTTTTTTATTTTTGGTGTCTCAATGAATTGTTGTCCTTTCTATTTTAAGATTGCTTTTGACGAGTAATTTGATATTTCACGTTCAATTTAGTCCATTTGCCATCTTATAATTGGCTCTCCCCTCTTTCCTTGGTCGGAGGGAGTAATACGTAATCCATCATCATTCACATCACCTAAGTTCATCATACTCATCAACCCATCATCATCCACGTATAGTGACCGTCTTATTCTATAATTTGCGTAATTTACAAGTTTTTAAAACTACTCCATAACAACTGCTCCTTTTTCATCATCATCATCTTCATTCATATTTTATTCTTAATTTCTCAGTTTTATTTTGTCAGAGTTTTGTAAGTTTTTTCATTCATCCGGAATTCCTCCAAGATTAACAAGGTGTGAAAGTTAATTTCTTTTTGTGTTTGTATTTATTTAATTTTAATTTGTAATCGTATTAGTTTTTTTTTTTTTTTTTCCTTCTTGTTTCTGTAACCCGGTTACTAGTTTAGATCCCGCGCAATAAATGCACGGTTTTTATAGAATTTTTATTTTTGTATGGCTTAATCATAAATTAACACGTTATTAATTTTTCATATTTCATGTAATTATATTTTGATATGAGAAAAAAAAATTGAACTGCAAAATTATTCAAAAAAACTGAGTAAAATTAAACCGTAAAATAATAGTGGTAACTCATTTATTGTTCATTTTCTCGTTATTGTATTTTGCTTCGAGAAAAAAAAAATTAAAACTAAAAATTAATTCAAGAGAATTGAGTAATGTACTAAAATGAGTTTTTTAAAAAGTATTTTTTATACCACAGAGCTGACTATTCCAATTTTATAAATTTTCTCAATCTCTTTTTATCATGAAAGTAATCAAAACGACTTATAATTTTGTTTATAAGTTAAGTCATTCTTAAATAATAGCATTAATAAAAGATTTAATAATAGTTTATAGTTTTATATTATTTATTTATATTTTGATTAAAATGCTGTAGTTTAATGTTTAGTGAAAATATATAATTTAATGAAAAGATTAATTTTAATGAAAAAAGTGTATAATGAAATATATTATAATTATTAATTTCCTTATTTAGTAAAAACAATTAAATTAAAAACTTGTGAATTCACCTATTCTTTTAGTATATAAGGGATGTTAGTATGTATTAGACCACGAGGAAATCTCTTGTAAAACCGTTTTACAATAAAAGGTGCAGGCGGATTTGTGAGTGCCGTAAGTCTGCATTTGTCAAGGTAGTGAATTTTGTTTCATATTGAGTAACAGATTCAAAAATGGACCACAATGAGATGGGATGCCAAGCACCTGAGCGCCCAATCCTATGCGTCAACAACTGTGGCTTTTTCGGAATCCCGACAACTATGAATATGTGCTCAAAGTGTCACAAAGAAGCGATTCTCAAAGAGGACCGTGAAAAGCTTGCAGCCTCTTCCATTGACACCTTTGTAAATGGGACCTCCAACAATAACAAAGACTCAATTGTTGCTAGCCCTGTCGAACTTAAAGCTGAAATTGTCGAGGCGAAAGTTGTAAATGAAGAAGTTTCCGGTGACTCCAGCCCTGTAGCACCTGCAGATTCGAAGAAAGGTCCAAGCAGATGCACAACATGCCAAAAGCGTGTGGGATTGACCGGTTTCAGCTGTCGATGTGGGAGTCTGTTTTGTTCAGCTCATCGTTACTCTGACAAGCATGAATGCTCCTTTGATTACAGGGGTGTTGCTCAGAATTCTATTGCTAAAGCCAATCCCGTCATCAAGGCAGCAAAGCTCGACAAGATCTAGAAGCGTACAATATGGCTCCCCGCTCCCTTTTTGTGTTTGTTCATATTATCTAGTATGCAATGCTCAGGCACTGCAGTTGTCGGGTTGCGCTTGAACTGTTTTCCGTTCCAGCAATAATTTGGTTCGTGTATTATTTCAGGATTCAACATAACCACAAGAACGATAGCCCTATATCTCGACAACTTTTTGTTATTTGTTGTTGTGCGTGTTTTACTCCGAGTTTACATGAACAATAGTACCTCAGGGACTTGAACCAGTGAACGGAATACATTGGTTTTACTGGTGTTTACTGTTCGATGACTCTTCCATAGAACCGTGTTATAAAAGAAATCGGATTGAAGACTGTAACCTGATACACTATCAGTCAAAATCCTTATTTTCTTTTTTTTCATGTCGAAGGAGCCATAGAAGTTCACAAGGGCAGTATAACAGGGAGTGGAGATTCAAACCCCCAAATTATCGACTTTACCGCCAGGGCACAAGGTCAAGTTATCAACGAAAGTAAAACCACTAACTGTACCGTATGTGCTTCTGATACGGTGATATAACAGTTGATTGATTCAATTATCAATATAATTCTCATTACAGGTTATCTGAAAATCGCGTTGTGTGTTTTGAACGCGCAATAAAATGCAATGGTGTTGCAGTCTTGCACATAGAAACATTCATAAAGTTCATAAAACTCTACATAGAACTAAAAGACTAGTAATATAAACTGATGCTATTCTATATTTGAAACCTTATTAAACTTATATGYATTTATGCAAATTCCGAGCAAAGCTATACCATCACACTCTCGGCATTTCTTGCAGATTAACAGTTCTTCTGACTTCCAGCATCTACAAAGTCCAAACCTCGCGTAAGAGCTCATACCTTGCATTTCCAGCGTACCCAGTTGGCTCTTTATCTTTCAGACTCAATTTTCCGTTAACCAAAGTAGTAGGTGATGGTGGCTCAATAAGAGAAGTCAATGGGGAATCGAGATGGTCCAACTCCTCGTCGCTGGTATAGCCTTTCTTCTGAACCAGGGACACATTCCTGTCGAGCTCAGGTTTCCCACCCGCCTCTGCAACTTTCTCTGAAACATCTTTTGATGATGGTGGCCTGTATACCACTTCGGCTGCTCCATAAGGAAAGCTTGCAGCGGATTCTCCCGCTATTCGTCTCTCTGCGAAACTCTGTAACAAGTTAATGTAGCTGTTACATTTACATTTACGGTCTCTTATTTGAAATTACTTTTCATTTTCACTACTTGATTGATGTGAAATCAGAAAGACCTTCCAGTTAGGCTATGTTATCTTTAATTCTTGTACAAATGCGAAAATAAAATGTACGTCTTCAACCTAGCGAATATGTAAAATCTTCTCCTTACTTACAAATTGAAATAACCCGATACACCTAATTTGAGACAGAAACATTAATAACCACGACCATAAACTGTTCCGACTGACCATGCCCTTGATCACCGACTAGAAAGCAACAGGAACCTAGTTATCCCATATTTGAGATGATTTGATAAAAGCGCGTCTGATATATTAAACCCCTAAAGACCTAACTGAAATCCCACCCAAATCATTCGTAGATCTTTTAACAAATGTACAATAAATCTTCAATTACCTCAGCATTTAGAGACTCTAAGACCTCTCCAGGGACTTGATCAGGACAAAATTCATCCGGTGTGAAATAGCACAAAATCCGTTTAATCACACCCAGATTAATTGATGGGCAGACCTGCAAACATACAAATTAATCAGATTTTGTCATATGTATCATATCGCCTTAAATACTGTTCTACATGTATACGAGTTTTACCTGTTCCCTGATCGATTTCTCGATGAGCAAATCTTTCGGAAGCATCAACAGATCACTCAGTTCATTAAGTAGATTGAAACACTCGGTTTTAGCTTTGCTCGTAGGGTGATCATCATTGGCTTCAAAGTCGTGGTCTTTCAAAAGAAGCATGTCATCAAACCACCTAGACCAATTGCCAACCTACAAAATACAAATAGTATCAACAAAAGTTAAGTCAGAAATAAAGCAAAAGCATTGCAAAATGATGGCGAATGAGCTCGATTTAATCATGTCGGTGTTTAAATCCACAAAGTGGCTACGACTTTGCAATGTACAAAGGGTGAAGATTTTAGTAATCCGATGCCAAGGAATACGGTTCCTTTGTTTTCATTAGAAATCCTAATAGTATAAAGTATAAACAATTCACTACCAGTACTAAAATCTACCAACTCATACTTCACCGACAAGCACAAAATGTAGACTGAGATGAGATACATACAGCATTTTTGAGCTGTGCACCAGAGCCAAAGCTGAATTCACCGGCAGGAATAGGGAGTACCCTAGAATCAACTATAGGATCCGAGACTGGATCTGTTGGAATCTGTTCTGCAGAATCTCGTAGTATAGCATTGAACATCGCCACATCTAACCTTGTTATACATTCTTCCATCACCTAAGCATCAACCCACAATTCATATCCACATTTGTCATCAGATACCAGCAAAAATAACCATTTAATCCGATTCTCTGAATTCTTATGGTTTGTTAAAAATCCCATCGTGTAAAATGGGAAACAGCAAGAAATCAAAGAAGATAGCTCACATACCATTCTTGCTATGACAGGGAGACAGCCACATTCATGACCGGCAGCTCGGACAGGACAAAGCCTTTGAAAAGCAGTCTGGAATGCATTTTTCCAAAGTTCAATCGAAAAAGTTCCTTGTTGCTGATCACCCAGAGCTGGTCCCATCAACTTACCCATGCTCTTCGGGCTCATTAACTCTTCAACTGGTGACACCATATTCGGTGTTAAAGCCTGAAAGCATGTACAAGAACATACGATTAAGAGAGCATGACAGAATAGAGCAAAATGGTTCACTGAACTTTTTGTATCATAGCTAGTATAGTAAGATTAGTAACAATAGGAGCTAAGCATCAAATAATCCTACCTGCCACCATACTGACTCGACAACCCGAGAGAAAATCCATGATTCAATTTTTTCCAAACCAGAAGTGAAGGTACTAGTCTCTTCCCAATCTTCAAATGACTGACTAGGCTTGTTCACTTGCTTGGCAGGTCCCTTCATTTTCAATGCTGAGACATTACCTTCACCACCCTTGTGACTACCATTTGCACCTTTGCATCTCGCTGAATTTGTAAGGTCCGACATGCCAAATGCTTGTGATATAATCTCCCTCAGGACAACCGTGTTAGACAGCCAAAATGTTAACCTTAATCAAGAAGAACAAAATTATGTCAGACTGCAAGTTAGCAACTTTTTCCTGATTAATGACCGCGACTTGACAAAAGATGAGGTGTCACAAACCATAATGTCGGAAGTAACATACAAAAAAGAAAAACTACTACGCGAGAAGTTTGTTCAAGGACACCAATAAGCAATTTTATTCATCGACAGAGGGATTAATATGTAAGGCATGTACCTTGCAAGGTCATTCCCGCACGTTCTGGTAACCAAAATGATCCCTGACACTGTGTTTCTAGCAATCGTCGCTCTCTTACTCCGAGTCCAGTGCTTGCATGCATGTATGTAAAGCCTAGAAAGACGTCGAGCAGGTGTATGTACCTTGTGAGCAGAGCTCCCATGTTCTGGTATAACAGAATAAAGGGAGATTTCAAGAGCAGCAACTTCCCTTAGCTCCTCCTCAAGTTTCTCGATCCTACTTTCCATAATTTCAACTCTATCTTTCAAGGCGGCATCATTATCTTCCGTTGCAACAGTTTCATCATCACTTTCCGTACTTTTTTCACCATTTGAGGCCTCTTCAAACACATCATCATCCTTTTCCTCCTCCATTGACTTTTCCTCAATTCCTTCGGTGGACTCCATTGAAGGATACACTTTCATATTTGAAGACTTACTATTCTCAGAAAGTTCTTTCGCAACTACCTTTACATTGTTAGATTTCAAGGTTTTTTTCACTGTAGGATGAGACTGCTTTAAACCCAACTTGTTTCTTTCATTATCTACCTTATTATTTGTTTCAAATGAACCCTTCTTCGACATTTTTGTCAAAACCCCAGAATCTCTTTCTAGTTTTTGATCATCTGCTGTCAAGGGATCTCCTTGAGATGATGACGAATCTTTCAGAGATTCATAATCAGAATCTTCTCCCTTGCCTTTAGAACCTTGCGATGCATCCTCTGACCTGTTCGAATCATCCACATAATGTATAACCACATTTTCATAAACTTCACTAGTCTCTGTACTCAAACTTGTGTCACTTGCTACATTATGAGAGACTGGCCTAGTACGCGATGCTTTAGATTGTGTTTCTTTGGTCACTGGTTTCCGACCATTCTCTTCACCTATTTTACTTTCTCTTCTTGGAGTTCTCACGGGTCGTTTTGTTTGACTAGTATTCTGAACTTTCTTCCGCTCAGAGTCCTTCATTGTCCGTTACAGTCTTAGAAATCCCTTTTCACTCAATAGTATATATGTTTACAGCAACAGAATTATGAATAGGAACCAAAAATTCCGAATAACAGATTATATTGCACCTTTATCAAGAAATGGCTACCTTTCAGCTGTTGCTTGTGGCATATGTATCATTGCAACACCGAAGTCTTAAGTTAATCTGCAAAACGGAATGAACATATGTATCAGCGAAGATGTTTGACCAGTGGTTGATGAGTCCGATTCCACAACACAGGCTGAAAATGTCCCATACTATTTGACAATCCCAACTTAAAAAATGTGTAACTTAACAGGAATGGATGATCGAAGTAAAATAACCAACACAGTAAAAAAGATTTCGCAGAACAAGCCTAACAGCAGTGTGAAGATTATGCATATGCATAACAAAATATTAAACCACGCAACAAGGAGATGAACATTCACATATAAATCTTGCCACGGCTTTCTAGAAGAACATCATAAAAGCAAGAGGAAAACTGCAAGTTTTTGGGTGTGTTTCAATGTTGATGAATGCATTCGGATAGCATGACAGCAACAACATTACCCTAATGCCTTAAAAGAGAACAGCCCATGGTGAGCTAATGAGAGATCGAATGTACGCAACCCTACCCACTGTCGAATACTACAGACACAATGATTCCAAATGACCCATAATGAAAATTGCATCACAAGTTGCATAACTGAATGCAAGTGCAAACAGATCAGTGAACATTTTTGCCGTACTTCAAAGCCAATTAACGAGACAAACGAGTCTTTGGCTTTATCTGAAAGGCATCATCTCAATGGAAACATCAGATAACATGATCCATTTCAGAAAATAACAGATTAGTAATTACAGAACAAAATGCATGGGCAACTTGTGAAGCATCACCCTCAACATACTCATTCCGGTCCCCGCTTGAGGGATTTCAGTGGATTCTACTAAAACAACTTTGATTTATTCATATATCATACAACATCATTATCTCATAAAATTACAAAAAATCTTAATGCTTTAAATAAGCTTACTGTTTTTATTCACAAAGTTTCATATACCTACTGCAGAAATCCTCCACCTTTTGTGGCTTAAAAAGTTCCTAACTACTCCTACTACATAAAAGAACTACTAACACAAGTCTCATGAGGTACGACAAATGTCTACGCCGCTGACTGCTGACCACTCACCAACAGATTACTCACTTGTAATCGCTTTGAGCCTACGCTAAACATAGAAAGATTGCTTATAGTTGAACATCCTGAATTTTCAAGATCAATTTAATGACCCAACACCCAAATTTTCCCAATACGTATTGTGTAAAACCGGTCATTTTACGAAGAAATCATGACCCATCACTTTAAAGGGAAAAAAGACAGAAAAATACGGTTACAAAAGACCCGTTGAACACAAGTTATTGTGTAAGACCGTCAAAATACGGTTTCAAAAGACCCATTGAACGCAAGTTATTGTGTAAGACCGTCTTAACCTTACAGTTCAGATCTAGGCAATCTTGTTAAAGGACATGATTTCTACATGCTCATTCCAAAACAAGAAACAAGAATGATGTTTTTTTCATGATTTCCACACACACACAAAATGTAACATGGGTCCCACAGCAAAATTCAAGTATCTGTTCATGATCAAAAATCAAAATCATGCTAATCAGTAATCAATCACACCTACACATAAAAACTATTCAATTTCAGTCAAAAGATAACAGTAAAATTAACCAACTAGAGAGGAATCGGACGTACGCAACCTTACTCCTATACGAACAACGCAAACAGTTTCCAAATGACCCAAGATGAAAATTTTGTCGAAACATACTACATTTCAATAACAGCAAACAAACAGTAACATAATTCAAAACCCAAATCAACAAAGATTCAATCTTTTTACCAGAATTCACAAGCAAATTCCACAAAGCAAATCTTACTCTTGACACCTACAGAAATCCAACAACCATCACAACAACAACATAACAATAAAAGCAATACAAACAAACCAACAAAATATAATCTTAAATAACAATGCAATAAAGAGTACACCCAGAAAAAAACAAGCAAGAAATAAAAGACTTGCTAAAAATATACTGAGAAATTTTTAAGAACAGTACTAAAATTGTACAATATTAATGTAAATGCGAAGTGGGGTCACCTTTTATTTGGGTAAAGTTAACATCTTTGGGATCATACAGCAATACAAACACAGTAAACAGAGCATTTAGTGTTCTTCAATCAATGAGTATGTATATATATATATATATAATGTGATTAAAAAAGTTGCAGGAAAAATGCTCTGCAGAGCATTGATTTTCGTGCCCTTTAATTTGTTTATTATTATGAACAAAGTACGGACGTTGTATGCAGGAAGTTACTTATTTGACTGAGAATTTTGGTGCAGTTATTGTTTGTGGTTAATTGGTTATGGTTGTGGGAGCGTAATAAGTTTTTTGAGAAACCGTCTCATATTAAGACGATAATATCGATTATGCAATGGGAAGTGGATTAGTGGAGTAGTATATACTATATACTGAGTGAGATGTGTGTAATGTTTGATGGGGTGGTGGTGACTGGTGAACAAGTTGGAGGGTGTCGGACTGTCGGTGGGATGAATGTGACTTTGCTCCAAATGATCAAATGGTTCTCTGTTATTATTCCAATTTCCACTCTCCTAACTTCGAATTATGAAATTATTTTGTTCTAAATTAGTCATTTTGAGTCTTCTCGGGTTATTTGAGTCTGGTCATTTTGATTAATTCCGGGATATGTTTTTGGGTTTGGATTCGATTAATTTAAGTTGGGTTATTTTGTTAAGTGTGGTTTTAATGATATTAAAAGAAAAAAGAAAATAGGTCATCTTAACATACATATTCTTGTACAAACTAGTTTTATACCCGTGCAACAAAATTGTACGAGATTATATATTCAATAATTTAATCAAATGCATAAATATTAAAAACAAAGTTTCAAATAATTATAACTTAAAATACTAATATAATTACAGATATTGAAAAAATTCTTTGAAAACTATCCCCTCCATATATATTGTTATGTAGGAATAATTAATTATGTTTTATATATACACTTATAGTTGTGCTTTAATTTTTTACTCTCTCTGTTTTTTAAACATGTCATTCTCACTTTTCGAAAAATAAAAGGAAAAATAACACAAAATGTATACTCGTATGAAAGCATAAATAATACATTAAGAACGCATAATATAATATATTTAGGAAGCCTAAATACATTAAGCATAACATAGTACAATTCGGTGCAAACCTTGCAAGGTAAAAAAAAAAAAAAAAAAAAAAGTAGTTAATTAATTAATAGAAAAATTACGTTGAAAAAAAAATAGGAAAGAGAGTAGGTTTTATGTAATGAAATCGATAAATAGGTGTTTATAATAAACATTTCAAAAATCAAAAGGTCGATATTCTCGGTTGAAAAGAAAAATTACGTTGAAAAATTGACCAATATATCTCTTTAGTCCGTTTTATTATAGACGGCCACTATTCATCTAAAGTTGAAAATGAATAGTGGTCATCTCACAAAATACTAGTAGGAGGGCAAGTGGAGTATCCAATTTCCACCTGTTTAAACTATTTGCTTATATTTTGTGAGAAAGATATTATCCGTCTTCAGTTTTAGACAGATACCGTCACTCTACAATGATAATTTTGTGATATCTTTTTTTAGTAACGAGATGTAGCAAGACAAGATTCGATGGGAATGGAAATCCACCGACAGGTCAACCATTGTAGTAACTAGTACCCTATAAAATACTCATGTAGTCATTTCCCATAGCTTATAAGAACGATAATACTCACACGCATTTAGATGGGTCGGGCGGGTCGGACCTGAATCGGGTTAGGGTCAGAATATGGGTTAAGAAATAATTTATGACGTCTTTTTTAATTAAAAAAATAATTTTTAAAAACGTAAAAAATATTTAAAATTAATATTTTAATCATATTCAATGTTTACATTAATTATTTTAACGTTTACATTAATTATATTGACATAATTATTAAATTAAAGTTTTTTTAATAATTATTTTATTATTAAGTATTAT
>VHZZ01000001.1:1399741-1411425 GCA_009801015.1 Silene noctiflora
TCAAATAGTCAAATCTAAATAAGTTCTACTAGACCAGTAAGTGGACTATACATCTGATGTACTGCATCATATGGTGTAATCTCTGAGGTTAAGATAAAGTTTTTTATTTTTGTTTTAAAAATCATGAGTTTTAATATAAAATTTCAGAGTTCAATTACTTAAACATTAAACTCAAAAAATTACATTATAATTCAGAAAATTATATATAAGCTCAGAAAAATTTGAGTTTTAACCTCAGAAAACTAAAATGTAATTTATAAACTTTATAGAACTAAAAAAAATACACAGGAACCAAACTAACTCAAGAAAAACCCGGTCTAAACCATAAGTTTCCAGATCAACGTATTTTCCATATTCATTCATATGTTCACTACAGAGCTTTATACTCCCTTCCTCCCTATCATTTATTTATTTTTTATATTCTCTCTTAAGAGTATTTAATCAAATGTAAACATATGATTAAAACGGAAAGAGTACAAAGTCTATACAGCAGGATCTCATCAAAGTCATTCATCATAGACCATTCATACCGACACATCTAACAACAAGCAAACACTGAATTCATTGACACGCCTTTACAAAAAGGATTCACGAGTTTACACTTTACGGTAGAGTGTAAAACCGCTTTACATAAGCATTTGTGTTTAAGGAGTATATTTTCCACAAACCAACATAGGAAGATCGAAATGCTGTAAACTCCGCCTCAGCGGATCAATACCAACGAAAAAATAGGCACACGCTTCTTGAACTAAACGCAAACAAAACAGAAAATACTCTTATTATAATTTATAAGGTTAAACTTGAACATATAGAAAATGAGAGAAAAAAAATTGGCTAGAAAGGGAAAGGGTAAGTTGAAGTTGAAGGTGATACTCTACACATACTCAGAACCTGTGATGCTCGGACTCGCTTGACCACCCTGCTGTACCTGTGACAAACAGGAATAGAATACATGAAGATATGGATTGGCCTTATATGAGATCGTATCAGACAAACCGCGGATTTGAAAGTATTGATGCTATACTAGTCAATTCCTACCTGGCAATTACCACTGTACAAACTGAGCTATAATGAGAATATATATAAACTGTGTCTCAAGAATGGGTAAAGGTCTCTAGATCCCTGACAAACTAAAACAGCTTGCCCGGGAAAGCAAAGTATACGCAACTTGACGCTGAAGATGATGACAATCCCAGATGAAAACTTGCCACGCTCGAGCTACGAAAGATTAAGGCGATTTCAGCAAGGTATTCTTTAACTACCACCTAAATCCTAACTCAAACAGCATGGACGGATGAAGACTCATGAAACCTAAAGAAGATAAATTTGTGCCCTACTCTACCCATAAGTTCAGTACTACGAGAGTTAGAATCCTAGCCAGGCAAAGTGTGATCCACTGGATAGTGGGCGGAGTGGAAGCAGAGTTGGAAAAGGCAGCAACTTCAGAGACGGATGACCGAGTGGAGGACAATAAAACTGAGTCTCCCTCTCAAAAGATCTAATGCGTCTCAACATTAGATGGTTAGCTTCTAGCTAGTGTGACTAAAAGTTTATAATCTTACAACGATCCACGGGAGATCTTCAAAAACCTAAATAAAGATGAATCTAAATAGCAAACAACAGAATATCACATCAGTATCTTAAGGGCTCCAACAAATTGCAGGAAAATAGATGATAGTTATTCCATAATACTGGTGAACCATATATTTATTCTGCGAGACTAGGGTTCTCCAAATTCCGGACCTTAAACTCAGACATGTATAAGTTCAACAATAGTGCAAAGCACTGATGCAAGTCATGATTACCAAGAGACATTCCCACAGCTAAATAAGGTTATCACCAATTAACATATCTTCCGAAAACAGTCACCCACATCCGTAACTATATGATAAAGATTTCACAAAGCTATCTTTCCTAAGATTACCATGGGTATCTATCAAGATAATTCTAACAAAAGAAAGGTTTCAACTTTCAAGCAGTCTATATTGACAGCAGCTACATTTCATCAAGACCACAATGATTCAGCCGATGGACATAGCAAAAGGGATGGATATATGCAGCCTTACACAAACAATATGAAAGGTGAACAAATGATTGGGAAGGAGGGAGTACAACACGAGTTAATCTAATTCACATGAAACGTAAAATCATGTGAAATTGGGATGCCTAGGTCCTAGAGTCTAGGGAAGTGTTTTTCCTACCTGCAATCAAACGACCTCCAACATTTCTTTAAAACCGTGGCACAAAAAACTAACAATAATAACCACAAATAAGCATAAATTATCAACACAAGTCAAAAGAAGAGTTTAATAAGCAAAAAAAAAGAGCCAATTGTTGATAGAAACCCTTATTATCAACCAAAACATCCATGACACAAAACCAACAAACAAACTTTGCTCCTCACAATGGTAACTAACATCAGCGCGATGAAAGATGGAAAACTAAATACTTTTCATAAATAAATGCTTACAATAAGTTACCTGTAATTCAATTCCAAAGGCAGTATCAGTTACATTCACATATGAGTGTAGGAAATAATGGGACAAACAAGTATCATCGTAGTCTAATTTCTGCCCAAGCCTACCTGCTTCTAGGAAGAACTAGACATCACGACACAACAACCGTCTCTTTGATGAATTTCATTTGACTGGAGATAAGCGGTATTTGGACCATTCTTCCAAGGATTGACGGTGAAGTGAATTCATCCTGATATAAGGTCGCTTTTGTTTTATTAGTTTCTCTGCATCTTTCCAGTTATCTACTACTCCCAAAGCCACCAGCAAAGCGCACGTTACTGCAACACTTCTTCCATGACCTGGCAATCAACAAAGTTCCAAGTTCTCCCACTATTAGATCGTTCAAGGGAATATATATCTCCGTCATACTCATAAAATCTAGTGCTTTATGTCAAGAACCGTTTGCAACGATTAAGTTTCACAATTCATTACTGGATAAATAAAATGTGTAATAACTATCTATCTCTCAACACTTGATAAATATCTCCTCTTTGTCATTTCCTAGTTCTTTATTTGGGTAATAATAAACATGAAGTGTATTTGTGGAACAAATTATTCTTGAATTGATGCGCGGAGCACCTAAGCAAAGTCCGTGTTAGGCAACATGAAGTCATGAAGTGTAAACAGAGAATACATCATTACTTCATCACGTGGCCTCGACAACTTAAAGGGAATAAATCTAGTACTTGAGGCAAGGGCAACTGAAAATATGATAATCGCTCAGCAAACAGCATCAGTAACAAGGGCACGAGACAACAATACAAGAATAACAACATGCGAGAGAAATCAAAGACTGGTCAGGTAAACTACATGGGCGTAGACGAAAAGCAATATGAATCAGCACACCCACTAATCCACTATACATGACATTTCAACGGAGTAAACAAGCCGAAAGAGGCTTATAAACACCCAGCTTGAATTTTTGCTCTAAACCAAAGATTTGATTGCTTGATAGGCCAGGGATATTTCTTAAGATAGAAGTGCTGTCATTGCTAGTATTAATCATCATATGGATCTAAAACTTGACCAAAATGACATACAACTCAGATTCGAACGTATAGCCCTATCAGTTAACAATTCAGCATTATATTTGTCAGTCCACACAAGTCTTACCAAATACCCAACAAATCCGGCGATGCAAGCAAAGCAAAATTTAAACTTTTTGGCACATTATTCAGCGGATATTGTCTACTCGTCATCCATTAACTACAACTATAAATGCCCCCCCCCCCCCCCCCCCCCCCCCCTATCCTCGGTCTTTCTGACAAAAGTAAAGGTAAACAAATGACTAGGACGGAAATTGTAAAGCAAGCAGCAATAGTCAAATACATAGAATAAATGATCAAAATCATAAAACCGACATTTTAAAACTCGAAGCAATACCATAAGCACAATGAATGAAGACAGGCACACCATGAGACCTCTTCCTGCAAGCCCATTTAACAGCAGATTCAATCTGACTCGGCCTCGGCGACCGAGTATCCCAAGTAGGAATACACAAATACCCATTCATATCAAACCCATTAACCTTAGGAAATTCACAAGTACAATCAATAACAGCAGGATTTCGCGGCGGAAACATATTCAAAGTACAAGGCCAACCACCAACATAAACCCCATCACAAATCTCAGTAAAAGGCTCTTCTTTACTAAAATACCTCCGAAACAATGAAAATATTCTTACGAAGCATAAAAATGGGCTGAAAATAATAGTTGACCAAATTGGAAAACTACCATCATTGTTTTTACCAAGTAAAATTGGAAGATTAATGGAAGGATGTGATGCTAATGATACTAATAAACTTATTAATGATGCATATAAAAAGGGTATTGATAATAATTTTAACCCTATTATATATTTCATTAACATGAATATCATCAAATGGAAGATTGATTTCAGAAATATGAACCTAGATAATCCCCAATTCATTTTTTTTTTTGTTTAGTTTGCTACCTCAGATAGAGCAAGCAGACTTCTTCAATTGGGTATTTATAGGGAATACAAATTCTTATCTAAGACGGAAATACCGTTAACAACTGGTCAAATACGTTAAATGACACAAAAATAAAATAAATTGTCTAGGAATTAACGAATATTTATCTCATCTATGCAGGTGAATGTTAATGAACTTGTTTTAATCTTAGACGGATATATGAACGAGTTGTTTAATTTGCAAACACAGATTGAGCCGGTATTTATTATTTTTTAGTTTTTTTTTGAGAGGGAAAGGTATTTCATGGATCAATCAAAGGAGAGTACATAATTACAAGAAACTGGGTATTTGGTTCCGGTTTTTCAATGGTGGGTTTGGATATGGGTTTTTAAATAGTAGATCGGTTATGGGTTTTCAAAAGTTGGATTTGGATCGAACTTTTTCCTTCGGTTTGGTTCGGTTTTGGTTCGATTTGGGTCACTATTGTCATCCCTAGGTAAAACTTAGACTTGGGAAAATTGACTCAATCCGACACTCGAATTGATTTAATTCCGACCTTATATGACTAGACCCGACCGGACTTATTCTGAATTCTTGTAAACCTAGCCCAGACTAACCCTATCTATCTGAATCCACCCAAATCGTTTGTCAAGTTGGGGGAAAGATGCTTAATGATACAAAAATAAAATATCTGCAAACTAACAAAATACTTATCTCGTCTATGCAAGTGGAAGTTAATAGACCCGTTTTTAATCTTAAGACGGATATTAGCATATGCTCAGTCTTTATTACCACCGTGTCATGATCTCATTGTGGGAAAAAGATAACTCATTTAGTAGCAGAAATGAATAATTTACCGTTCTTTTTTCTTATAAAAAGTATTGTAGTAAATAAATAATTGAAATGGGAGATAGGAGTAAATTTTAGGAACAAGAGCAAAATAAAATGGTTGGCCGTGTGGTGGTCGTCTAAAATTAAGACTGTCTTAAATAAGACGAATATGTTCGTTTTAAAAGAGACCAATTGGTAATTTGGAGAAATAGAATTGTTCATAGGAAGCTATTTTGTAAAAACGAGGGATTGTGATTTGTAAGTGACGTGAAAAATAAAATGTGTAGTGGAGGACATAGATTAGCGTGAATTCTTATTTAAGACAATTTTAATTTAAGACGGTGCTTATACTCTATTAAAATATAATTGAAAATAAAAGGAGGTTGTAAGAAGTCTTAAGAAGACGATCTTATGCAAGACCAATTGATAGATTAGAAGTCTTAAGAAGACGATCTTAAGAGGACATAGATTAGCACCCATTCTTAAGAGGACCTGGGCCGGAACATCGATCTCATCCGCCACCTCCTCGGGTTCAGGTTGATGCTGGTTTGTTGAAGTAATTTGACTATCGAGTAGCATATGATATGACCACCATAATTGTGAATAAGGAGTACATTTTCCGCAATCCAATACTGGAAAATCGGAATACAGTAAACTCCGCTTCACCGGATCAATACTCGCAGAAAAATAGGAATGAATTCCGTCAAGTAAACGCTCCAATCTCAGAAAAATAGGAAAATGAGCCGAAAAATAACTGGCTGCAAAAGGAAATGGCAAGTTTTAAGGTGATACTGATACACATACTCAGAAGTCAGAGCATTCTGAAATGCACAGATAACCTGTTATCTACAGAAAATAGAATACATGCCGATATGGATTGGCCTTATATGAAAGCGTATCAGAAAAACCGCTGGTTTGAAAGTATTACAGAAGTATATAATAGTCGGGAGGCCATCAAACAACCACAGAACACAGCAAAAGAAACAATGTGCAACTCAGGAACAAATTCCTACCTGGTGATCCCACTGTACATAATTGAGCTATACTGAGAATGTATAAACCGTGTCAAGAATGGGCGAAGGTCTCTATATTCCTGACAAACAAAACAGCTTGACTGGGAAACAAAGTATATACAACATGGCGCTGAAGATAATGACAATCCAAGGCGAAAACAGCCACTTAAAACGCTAACTCATGCCAGCATGAACAGATGAAAACTCATGTGAAACCCCAAAGAGAGAAATTCGTGGCCTACTCTATTCCACCCTTAACCCGGACATGTGAAACACTGACACAGAACCTCAACTTGCCACAGCTAAACAAGGTAATAACTAGTAAACCCATAATCCGAAAACCGTCACCCAAATCAGCAACTAAATACGGAGTAACAGATTTCAGAAACAGGGCTTTATTAAGATCCGCATGGAGAGTTATCATTCAACTATAACATTATACAACATCAGGCTTAACAGAAACACAAAGGTTTCAAGCAGTATATGTCGATGACTCAGAGAGTCGACCGATTACAATGTAAAAGAGTCTATATGCAACCATGTCATTAAAGGAAACTTGATCTAAAAATTAGTTGTCATTAGCTACTCTTCAATCTGCACTAGTGGTGAGCCGTGAGGGCTCCACTGCCTCAAAATACCGTCCCCTTAACATTCGAAACTTTCTAACTCAATTGTAATGCAAACTTTTGACGCACGTGTAGTACTGATTACTGAGTACACAACCTTGTTTTTCTGTTAAAAACATAAAGAGTATTCTGGATGACCTATGATGAACGTCAAAAACTACATCGACGTACAGCTGCTTATCCATAAAAACAGTGGTCGCCACAACATAGTTTAAAAAACGAAGACGAGATTCAGGAGTCTTACCATATAGAGGAAAACACTAGTTAGGGAGAGTTTGGTTCGCATAGGGATAAGGTTAAGGAAATCACACTACCAACCATTAGATCACCCATCCCAACCCACACCACCAAACTCCTACCTCACCCATCGAGCCACCACTAGGCCACCTTACCCTACCTGAAACCCTCCCCCACCCAATGTAGCCACCATCCGACACTAGCCACCTACCACGCCACCATTAAACTACGTGCTTGACTCCCTACCCCGTCGAAAACTCACCCCACCCTAGAACACCCTACTCCCTCGAGGTTGGGGGTAGGTTTTATAGGGCGAGGGTTGATTTTCGACGGGGTAGGGGTCGTTTTAGGGTGGAGTACAATGATTTTGTGGGTGGGGTTGGCTGGAGTGCGGTGGTGGGAGGTGAAGGGGTCGACTGCGTTGGTCGCCATATGTGGTCAGCTATGGTGGTGAGTGGCAATTGTGAGGGAGTGGTGGGAGGGAAGGGAGGAGGGTGGTCATAGGGAAAGGGTTCCAAAAACTTGGGTAAGCGAGCGAAATGAAAGTACAGGATTGGGAGCTTTCCAAAACATTTAGTGGGGTAAGGGTTTGATTAAATGGGAAAAAGAAACACCAGCAAAGGGAATCATTAATTCATTAGTAGGAGAAGGGAAACCCTTTCCTCTGAACTCCTTACCATACCAGACAACCCCTTAATCAACAGAACAACCCTACAGTCCTACACTCTACAGCATAATCCATGATCTAAGGGTGCCATACTGCGTACATTGATTCTCACAGAAGCAACAAACACAAACACAGAAAAAAGGTAAAGTTGTACTTCCTTTGTTCCATTTGATTGTATAAGCTTTAAAATATGTGAGAAGATTTTGAAAAATATATACAATTAGATATGGAGGGGGGATTTTGAAAAATCTACACTCAGATATGTGAGGGGATTTTGAAACTCGAACAAAATCAAATATGTGGAGGGTCTTGAAACTCGTACACAATTAAATAGAACATATGAGAGGAAGTATCCATTATTTTTAATGCTCCATATTTTCTTTGCATAGCAAATCCCAAAAGTCAGCAACACAATCTTTTAGCCTTTGTTTGGATACACAAGAGAAGAGAATAGGAGGGGGCGAATAGGATGGCAGGTGGGGACGGCTATGGAACAATGTTAATTTCAATCCAAAGATCATCATTTGCCTTGTAAAAGGGAATTACGGAGATTCATTTTCCCTCCTCTATCAAACAAAGTAAATTGTTCCTCTCCCTATCTCTCCCCTCACTTTTCCTCGGATCCCTCTTTCAAAACAAAGGGTTATTAACTTATTAAAACTCATAAAAACAGGAAGATTAATAATCCTACTGTACAAGTGCCCTTATTCCAGCCTCTAACTAACCAATGCACAGTCTGGGAAGGTCTACAAACATGCAACCTAGACTCCTACCCATCCACCTTAACTCGTACAGCATGAATGAGATCACTAGAATAAACAGCTGCTTCCCATGAGTGATAAACTGATAATAAGCACCCTATCTACCTATCTAACCCTCATTGATTCCGAAACCAAAAATTCCTCTTATGCTAACACCCCTCCACTCGAACTGATCAATTACAGAAAGCTATTAATCTAAGACACCAAAAACAAGGATCAACTAAATTCCAAAGTAGGCATATTATTAACATTTGTAACTTTATAAGTCTCTGATAATGTTCTCATACTACTTCAGCAAAAGATCAACCAACTCAAACATCAAAACGACACCTCCCTTCATTCAAAATACAAACCCTAAAACAGCACAAACAAATCCAAAACATGGTAATTTCACTCGGATGAGTCAAACTGTTACTAGACCAGTAGTTGTCCAAGCCAAACGAATCCCTCTCTTCCATTTCTATGGACATTCAATTTCATTAACCAAACAAACGAATCCCTCTCCCTGTCCCACCTCTTTCTTTCTATCAAACAAAAATTTATCTCATCTAAACAAGTGAATTACTAATCCATGTACACTCTTAGAGTCTTACTTGAGCCTCTTAACATTACTCCTAACGCACATCTACAAGTACATAAACATACATTCCCTTTCATCCATCTCAACTCCAAGATATCAGATCACTAGAACAAACAATGCTACTCATATGTCATAATTACCCATCTATCCATCCACCCACATATACAAAGTTACTTATACAACTCACGAAAATCAAGCATTGATTAAATCCACAGCTCCACAAATACTCGTGTTTGTGCGTAAGACCACCTTACATCATTATAGTGCAGCCGATTCTCTTCATAACGACTATTACACTAATAGGTTGTTCAATTGCCACAATTCATTCACCTGAAGTGAGACTTCTCATGAATTTCAATTCCTCTAAAATGGAGGCACTGAATTTCCCATGGCACAAGAGTTCCTAGTTTCCTACATCACTATATGCAATCAAACAAGTTTTTCTAATTCACATGAACCTATAATCGTGTGAACTTTCATCTCTGCGAGAGTGTCTTTCCTACGTGCAACCAAATGTCCTCCAACATTTCTTAAAAACCGCCTTATAAGAAGCTAATAACAACCCCAAATAACCATATCAACGTAATTAAGTCAAAACATCACTTCAAAAACAAAGGGCCAATTGATGATATAAACACTAATCGACAACCAAAACAACACAAATGCATAAATACTCGTGTTTGTGCAAGACAAGTATCGTAAACAGTTATCTTAATACTACTTTTACACTAATAGGTTGCTCAGTTGCAAGACTTGCCAATTCACACAAAACGAGACTTCTCATGAATTTCGATTCCTAAAACCAAAGGAAATTGCTTACTTATCCCCCTAGGTAAGTTGTACTTCCCGATTCCCATGGCATTAACAAATTTGTCTAATTCACACGAAACCTAAAACCGTGTCAATTCTAAATTCCTATGGAAATGAAAACGCCTCTCCTGCCTACAACCAAACCACCTCTCAACATTTCATTAAAACCGTCTTACACAAAACTAACAATAACCGCAATTCCACAAATAAGCATATATATATCAACACAAGTCAAAACAAGAGTTAATTAAAAAAAAAAAAAAAAAAAAAAAAAAAAACAAAGGGCCAATTGTTCATAGAAACCCTTATTACCAACCAAAACAACACCACCTCCGAAACACCAATCTAAAACCGTCTTACACAAGTATATTAATTAAAAACCGAAACAACAACGGAGGCAGGGAGGAAGGGGTACATTAGTAATTTCACTCAAGGGAGTCAAGCTGGGCCTGGGCCTCGGCCTTGAGTTGTTCAAGGGCCTTACCATGAGCCCAAGTCTCCAAGGTCAGATCCGGCTTTGCAGACAAACCAACACCGAGGATAACAATAGTAAGAAAACTGGTAACGTAACACGGTAACTCCCAATCTTCCCATTGACGGGATTGTCCAGGTGGCGGTGGGGTCTGATTAAGGAAGTATCCGCTGGGTCGGTCTTGGTGACCTGGGCTGGTCCATCGATCTGATCCGCCGCCGCCTCGGGTTCGGGTTTGGAGGGTTTGGGTTAGTCTTGATCGGAGGGCTGTTGCTCCTGTGAGTATGTATTTTTGGGGTGACATTTTTTTTTTTTGAGGGAAAAAGAGATGGGGAAGGGCAGAGAGGAGTGTGAGGGATTTGTGTATTTGTTGTTGGTTTGTTTGCCTTGTTGGAGTAATTTGATTAGTTAATTCGGATGTATTGATACGACGTCGTTTTGAGTTTATTGTTTGGGATTTTTTTGAGATTGTATTTGCAAGGATACTGTCCTATAACTAGGGGGGAGCAAAACCGGATATCCGGTTTTCTAAATCTTTTTTTTAGTATCCTTATTCGATACGGTTTTTCCGTATATACGGAAATTGTATATCCGATTTTTCATATATCCGATATTCGGTTTTCAACTTCACTTATGTAATTTAATATTTTTTTTTCTTTTCTATGTGTGATTGTTGGTTTTTTTTAGGAACTTAAAAATGTTTTAAAAAGTTATTAAGAGTAAATCAATAAATATATATAAATACATAAGAGAGTTTTTTCGAGGCATGTGAGAGACTCCAAGTTTTTCTAACTACTAAAATTATAAAATAAAATAAAAACATGCTATTTAATTAGTTTGTTTGAAAATATTAAGATAATAATAATATTGTTAATATTATTATAATCAAAGAATCCTACAATAGACCTAACTCCTAAGCTATATACCTATAAGAATAAGAATTTTATCATACCAGGGTGGATAAAGTTTTACATATATCATATTAGAGACATAAGCTATATAAAGCACGTACTGAAAAGCACGATCTTCAATTTTCCTTCAATTTTCTAAAAATAAATATAATAAATTACATCTTTTGTACTTCGTAGTCCGTAATTGATTGAAGTTACTAGTTTTATACCCGTGCAAATTGCACGGGCCTATTTTTTAAAACTGTAAATCTTTGATTATAAATGAAATAGAACATTATCTACCATAAGATAAATTATAATATTTGAATTCAAATTGTAAAAAATTG
>VHZZ01000001.1:1418647-1429981 GCA_009801015.1 Silene noctiflora
TGTGGATCGTGTGCTACTTGTTTGTAAGTGTCCATGGTCTAGTGGTCGCATAAAGTTTAGGATGCATGTTTGTGTCCGTTTTAGGTTGATAAAGTCATGGTARGCTGTTTTGGTTTTCATGAGTATAGATAGTCTCACATGTTTACTAGTTTTGCATTTCAATTATTATTGACTGATGGTTATATTCAATTGTTGTAAACATGACTGAGAGAGCATCTAGTTACTCCCGACTGATTGTCGACCCCCATTCTCAGGTTGAATGTTCGTCGTTGTTCGGATGATGTTGGTTGGTGTGCATCGAGGGGCGAGACGAATACATTGTTTAGGAGTTTGTTTATGTTTTGAGAACCTTGGATAATGTATTAGTTTGGCTTTGGAGTTTAGTAGCGAACCGGATTGGTCAGGTGTTTCCGCCACCTAGACCCTTTTATCAGTGTTATACTCTGATTATACTTTATTTTACGTTTTTCCTTTGTTTTATAATCCGGGTTGTTACATGTGTACCCTCTTTTACATCATTGTTTCACACTATGAGGGGGTCTTATTTTGCAAAGTAGTGTTGAAATAGAAATAAACATGACGTAGTTGATTGTAAATGTAGAGTTGTTAACTATAGCGATATACATACATCTTATTTAACGAAACTATCTTACATAAACGATATAGAAATTTAACAGAAGGCTCTCCAACGAGGGATATTAAAACAAACAAATTGGTAAATTGGGGATTTGATTGTGATACTGGGAGGGGTTGGGAAAGATTTAGGAGTTGGTAGGTCCAGTTCTTTTGGACTAAACTCTTTTATTGTAGAGTTATGTTTGAATCAGATTACTTGAGTTTATGCGATTTGAATTGAACTACTCAACTACACATGATTGAAATTAAGCATAAAAGTGCCTTAATAGGTTGTCATGTGTTACGGGTCTTAAACTTGTTTAACCACTACAAGAAGCGATTATAGATAACGTATTTAGTAATTAGTTGTTTCGGTAAAAACAATCGTGTTTGCATAGCACTCGGGGCTCCGAATGCGTACAACCTGTCGCAGGTCATATGGAAACGGGCCGGCCTTTTGCCTCTGAGATGCTTGTGCACGAGTAACAATCCACTTTCTTACTTCAAAATCATGTTCACACATGGCTAAATTTTGAGTGAGGAGCCTAATTTATAAGCTAGTGGGCTGCCCCTCATATCAATTTGTCTTCAAAAATTCTGATTTGTGACGGACTATATCCGTCACAAGGTGAAGACGGGTCGAATTGATACCATATTAGTGTAAATGGGGCGGATGTTCAAAGCATGTGGGGTTGGCGGTAGTATATAATATTGAGTATAATATTGTAATGTGCTGCGTTATGCCAATAAGGGTTGGCCAATGGTAAATAGTTAAGTTTCTTACTTCGGGGTCGGGGTTGGATTTTCATTGGGTTAAAATGTATCCATGTTGAGGTAGATAATATGTAAATATTACTGAAAGTCTTATCAGTGTAAATTTTTAAAGACATCGGTGATCTGACTTAGTCTTGAACTTGGTAAGGCCTGCTACCCTTTAATCTAAACATTAATGTACGAAAAAAAATTATGCAGGGGCGTCTTAAAGTAAATGKARGCCCGGTGCACCCAAAAAAAATGAGGCCTCAAATAGGAAAATATGTATGTACAGGTGTACTATACGTCAAGGTTTGAATTGAATTTCATCAAATATTTGTAAATTTAGTGGCCGAAAACCGAAAGCCCAATTCCGTCACCTATTGTTGCCCAAAGCCTTAGAGGCCCCTGTATATATGAGGTGGGTTATAATTAGATAAAACACAAAAACTTTAGAGAGACGATCTTTCAATAGCGTTATTGAGAGACGTCTCACATGATGAGGGGAGGGAGTTACTTAATTTTTATTTTCCATGTTATGTCTCCCACTAATTTAGTGGGAGACGGTGTCTCACAAGACCTACTGTTTAAATACAATTTTAAGGCTGCATTTATCATTATCTTATATTTAAACACAATTTTGAATTAATTATGTCGGTACATGTTTTGGGTAATAATATAAGTTTAAATATCTTGTTTAATTTTTTTGGATAACTACCACTTCAAAGATAAATTGATTAAAGGAATAAGTCACTTAATTCACTAATTTAGTGGGAGGCATGTCATATCTGCGTTATGTTGGAGTCACATTTTCAACATAAATTTAACTGTGACCATGTTTAAACAATTTGTCACCGGTTTAAGAACACTAACGCATACGATCCAGCGAGTCCGTTCTAAGCTCCTGATGCTTTTCATACAACTACAAGAGAAAGGGTCGTTCAGCCATTCGAGTAAAAGTAGGATGTGCAAAATCAGCTCACCTCACACAGTCACACTAGTACCAGAACGGAAATTGTTTCAACACTCAACAGGTTATAAAAGCCGAAAGGGAAAAATAAAAATGGTTCGGTACTGCAGTACGAAATCGTCTTGTAACAAATTGGATTCCGAGGGGCAAGACCATATGACCATCTTTGATGTCTCACTTGACTCCCTCCGTATGAACAAATAGAGCCAATAATGCGTAATGCACTCGTACTTGGCTAAACTACAAACTTGGCACAGGGCCAATTTGGCCATCCAGCGCAAAATAAGCTAGATAATACCCAAAACAAGGTGCAACCGAGTAATTTGGTTCAACTGTAATCTGGTTTCAACCGGAGCAGCGGAAAATTTTCATGCTCAGTGTCATGAAACTTGGCTGATAAGATCATTAAGCGGCGATACACCCTTTCGAGTTGCTACAAATTCTGCTAAGCTATTGCACGTTTACAAGATCTATCAGACAGAGTCACAGAGTGGACTGACACAGGAAAGTTACGCCATACAACGACCATGTTAAATTAACATTTATTTGCCTCCATACAAATATGGAAACAATAATTGACTCTCAACAGTTATGGTGATACTAAATCAGGAAATGTTCAGACAGCACATCTTTTAACAGTTTGACTACAGATAATTACCTGGTCAACTGCTATTACAGTGTTACTGCAATGTAAAATCTGCCTATTTACTTGTCCATTGTCCACATGACCATATCTGACACATATGGCATACCTGGAGTAGTTCATTATCGAAATAACCAGTGGCGGAACTAGAAAGAAGGGTTGCGTAAGCATTAACCCTGGGGGATTGGATGCAAATTAGTAAATGGCTATAAGATTTGGGTCGGATGAAGATAAAATACAGAAGGAAGTGGGAAAAAATGACACGGGTCATTCAGTTTGGTTATTTTGAGTACATTTGGGTTCGGATTATTGCAGATATGACATGCCTCCACTTTGCGCTTCCATGACAGCATTAAAAACTTTCTAAAAGGCAATCAAGAATTACAACCAGAGCATAAGAGAGTACTTATTTACAAAATAAAATACAGGATTTTAACACATCAAGGATTTTTCATAACGGGGAAGTGTCGTAGATTTCCAAAAGCGTACATAATCAATGTTTTACAAGTTACGATTGACAGCAGAATCAATAGGCCATCTCCCTTGAGATATAAGAGTAACACTCTCTCATTAGTGTATATATGTAGGTATAGTAAATAAATAGACTAACTAAACAAGGGTTCCCAGCCCATTATGAATGATTGAGAAGACGTGGAAACCCCGATCTGAATTCTGAAGCCTAATTCTAAATAAAGTCCTCTCTATTTTATGCTAAACTGCTAAAATATCATATTACCTGCAATATTTACACGAGCTGGGCACAAACAAATGATTCAGTAGGCTTTCAGAGTTCCATTTTCAGCTGACTTGAGGGCAACGAAGCTGCATTAGACAGCAAAATTATCATGTTTCAGGTGGCGTTTTCTGTGTTTATAACAAGAAATCCAACTCATAAAAATGCTATATATGCTTGAGACTCTGGTGTCGCATGACTAAACGCTTGAAGAGTGAATGGTGCAGAAGAGTAGGCCATACAAGAAAGAAAGTGTTTTCTGAACAAAAGGATGATACAAAACGACGACTACACATGTACTATGACTAAAGTTGGTTCATCATTAAGTGAGTCAGACGTTTATTTATTACTCCGTATGTTACTTCATAATTCATTACTGAGGTCATAAAAATGTCCAACAAAGCACTTAAAGATGAGATACGAAATTTGCCCCCGGCCCTTACCAATCTGACACGTCAACGTTTCTCCTTAAAAGAGACAAAAGTTGAGGACTAGAGTCCTGTATGAAACTTGTGGTATGAGTTTTGATGAGTACATTATAAATAACAAACATCTCACTTTAAAAACATATTTTTACACTTGCGTTAAAAACATTTTGAAGACATGCCCTCCTCCTGTATACCATAGTCCCCGTGTTTCTACAATTTGAGTGACATTGAGTAACTTGGTTATGTACCCGTATAACATAACCGTACCCAAGTAAAGGTAACACAGTATATAGCCCTCCAAAATTAAAACAGGTCACTCTTACTTGACATGAAACCGTAGAAAACACCTAAAATCTTTCACACACACCACAAAATAGCTATTTTAATGATGTTTCATCGATGAGTGAAGTGGACCGGAAATTCCCGAGGCAGGTTAGAGGATGTTACCTGAATTTGCAGGTGAGTCGTAGCTCAAAAGTGAGTTCTCAGATGCAACAAAGCTCTGATGGTTCTCTTCCTTCACCCAAACCGGTTGGCTTAAAGACTCAAATTGCCATTGCTGTTGTAGTTGCTGTCTCTCTCCACTCATCTGGATTTCTGGCCACATAAATGGCATTGCCATGTTTGGAAAATTGCAGTCCATCATAGATTCAGTCTGCGAAAAGTTAACAGGCTTGTGAGTTATTCTGTATTATTGTATGAATGCCAATAGAAGAAAGAGTCCTAAGACTCCCAAAAGTGCCGTTTGTGTTTCATAGTCCAACCTTTATCTGAGGTTGGAAACTCTAGTTGTAACCAAGAACTTCATCATGCAAAACAATCAGATGCAAATTTTGAACAAAAAATAGAGTTCCACCTTCAAGTTTTCAGGGGATTCAAACACCATCAAAATACAACGCAAAGACCTGGGCAAGTCCCTGTTCTTTTGGACTGGACTGGACTGGAGAGGACTGAACTGAACTGAAATTAAGTCCAAAAGAGCAGGGCCTACGTTTCTAGGCAAGTATATAAAATAGAGTACAAGTGCATGAAACAAGTTGGCCTCAAGCGTGAGGATAACTAGGGAAAATCGCATCCATTACACTAATATAAAAACATCAAAGTTCTCAATCAACTTCAAACTAGTCAAAATTCAAGACTGTATTTCATGCTTTGAAGAAGAGCACAAGTACTGACAATCCTGCTACCAATAGCGCAATACATAAATCAACGCCCCAAACCTCTCATTTAATACTTGGCAAACAAATTTCTAATGCTGCCCTCTGGCCGAAGAACTCTCTTTTCAGGTTTTGCATTAAATTTGTATCAAGTACTCCGTAGTTAATAACTAGGGGTACAAAACTGCAGAAATATAACTATCAGTAATTACCATTCCCTCAATTAGCTATATGAGACGTCTAAATAAAAGTACCCTTGGGGCTCAAACTCAATAGTCCTTACCATTCCCTCAATCAGTTCTCCTACCAAACAAGCTCAGGATCCCTGTTTGATAGGTAATAAGATGTGTTTCAACTAAGTAGTACTCCGTATATATCATACCAAGAACCTGCTCCCAGGGATAGTAGTTGATTAAATGCCTTAGTTTCATAGCTTTGGAAAATTGATGGAAATATATGCCAAGGCTTACACCTAGAAGACGCACTACAACAGCTCAGGAAGTACTTGCTCAGTGAGGTGGTACAATTATAGCTTAGAACCATTACCACCCAGTAGTCAATAAGTTTCGATTCAATCTCTTTTCTAACTTCAGGATACCGTGATTCTTCAAGTTAGAAGTGGGAAATTAGAGACAACAGCTCTGACAAAATTTTATTACTGCTAAAAGTGACTTCAAAAAAGGAGAAATGTCATGAGATCTTACTCCTGCTAAAATGGTTCGGTTTTTGATAAATGAATACGGATTACAAACTATCACTTATCAGGAAAAAAGAGCACTTACCCCTGCTGAAATTACGCTGTCAAAATTGAAGTCTATTCTCGGATTAACTGCAGCAAGCCTCATCGACAGATACTGCAATATATGACATATACAAGCTATAAGCTGTAGTCAAAGCAAATTAGGCTAAGAAGGTAAGAGAGAGTAGCAGAGATCCCATGAATTGCCTAGTTTGCCTGTTCATAAATTAATAGGTTACTGTTTTAAACACTAAGGTTATTCCGAAATAGGTGAACGTTGGTCAAAGCGAGATCATTCAAATGACTCTTATTCATCCAGCTCTGGTGCTAAAGTCTTCAAATATACACTTGACTACAACAAAGTCAAAGTCCCGAAATGATTTGGGGTGGGCTAACATGGATAGCATAATGTCTAATGTTCATACCCGCTCCACCATTCATCAAGTCACTACCCATAATCACTTCAATAGGTGGGGGTGTGGCATCCACTTTTATCCGTCCCATTGTCATCACTAGTTCTTTCCCTTCACCGATCCCTCTTCAATGCCAAAAATATAAAAATGAACGGAGATATATTGAATTCCGACCCTTTAAACGACTAAAATAGCATGCTCATCAATCTCGCCCCATCCTCGACAAAATACCTGACATTTCCGAAGTTTCAAGTCCTTTATTAGAGGGGAAAAAATAATTTAATAGCAAGTGATAAGTACCTCAACTTGACGTTGCAAGTACTGTACATGATTGATTATTTCATCCAATACTAACGATGTGCCTGAAATCTGCATATCATTTGAATTCATTCAGTGACCACCAAAATGAAAGCATCAATAGTGCATTAAACACAATTTAAGAGCCCCCAAAAAAGATCTAAATAACAAATCATCTGTCAAGTAAGTCTTCATTATAAAAAAATTACAGAAACAGAAGTTTTATGTATGCCATGACCACTGGTCCCATAAAGTAGGATTACAAGTCTACCGGACTTGGAAGATCGAATTTAATGTACACGGGAAAATTTCTTCCATTTACTGAAAATTTCCCAAGGACA
The DNA here is from genome assembly GCA_009801015.1 of Silene noctiflora. Taxonomy (NCBI): domain Eukaryota; kingdom Viridiplantae; phylum Streptophyta; class Magnoliopsida; order Caryophyllales; family Caryophyllaceae; genus Silene; species Silene noctiflora. The sequence continues at coordinate 1,425,737 of VHZZ01000001.1, forward strand.
ATCCCCGTCCTCCACCTACAAGGTGGTGCTATAATGAAGATGGGTATTTTACAGAGGCTAGTCTCCAGAAATGTCCCTCTTCTAGCCCTTCAACATCAAGAACAGTTTGCCCACCAGTGACAATGACATGTAACCATCATCAATGAAACATAATTGTAAAGCAGAATATAAATTCTTAAAGATGGGTGCCACAAATTACAGCGAAATTAATGTTATGCGGTACCACAGTCTTTAAGACTTGTAACACAAAATAAAACTAAACATTCGGCAAGCACAATTGTAAGTCTCATCGTTCTTCTAAACTCAAACCCAGTTGATGGTGAATGGCAAGATTTAAAGGTTTAAAATTCATCTTATTCAACAATGCACCTCGTCTCATCAGAAGAATATGCTACTCAAGTTAGTAAGTTATTACTAGTGCAACAGCATTACCGAGTGCATCAATGGTTTCCGTAAATAAATTCCTAAAACATAAATATCTTCACAACAAGCCACAAACGATGAAGACAGAGTTAAGTGCACACTCCAATCAGATAAACTTTTTCCGTAATGTGTCCAACTCTAACAAACTTGTGAACAGAATTATAGAGGGAAAAGTAATTGCAAAAACAGCGAAATGACAATAAACACCTTGTCCTGAAAAAAAGTACATTAACAAACCTTATGCAAACGGCAAAGTGAAAGTGAAAGGGAATGAAAAATACAAGATGCCATGAAAACCGCTTTTCCTACACCGAAACGCAACGCCATTTTTGTATGGTGATAAACTGATAAATACACCCTAGATGATAATGACTAACACCATAAAGCATAATTACACAATCATCATCTATTATCCATTAAAAAAATCACTTAAAAAAGACTAATCACAACTTTTTAGGGAGACAATTGTGATTTAATCACTGAAGTTTCTTCCAAATTGTCGCAAACAGTCATTATCGTCCTCATCATCATCACTAATCACCAATCATTTCGTAATCAACCAAACTTAATAATCAACCTCCACATCAACTCAATTAACAATAACGATTAACAAACACATCACACATAAACCACTCATTAACATCACTAATCATCAATCATATCGTAATCAACTCAACAATAATTAATCACTAATTCGCAACGATTTCGTTAAACTACCTTATTACACCCCGGGACCAATTCCTGCAGCAACTTCATCCTTGCATTAATCTTCTCTCTTCTCGCCTAAAACAACATCATCATCATCATCATCATCAACAATTAAACACTAATCACAAAACTAATCCGTAATTAACAAAATCATAACAAAAAGAAATCAAATTACTCTTTCAGCTAAGCTATGGCTATCAGTCGCTTGCCCTCGCCTTGCTCGCACATGCACATACGGCAATTTCTCTCCGTCCTCCGAAACCGGCGTCGTTTTGCTCTTCTTACTGCAGCTTTTCCCCTAATTTTTCCCCAAATATTCAATCAATCAATAAAAAAATTCAATCAATCAATCAATCAAAAAAATCAATCATTCCTCTCTTAACCTCTACATAACCCTAAAAATCTCAAAAAATAATAAAAATCTCTCCTCTAACAGTCAAACTTTCAAAAAAAATTAGTTAAAATTATCGATTTTTATCTCTATTTCACTCTATTACATTACCAGTCCGTCTCCTAAAATTTCCTTTTCCGTCTCATAACTATAAATCCTGGTTCCGCCACACCGACTCGACGCACTAACCTTTTTTTCTCCGCCCTTACGCTTAAGAGACTTATCACTCTCACTACCAGCAGCAGGATCGGACCCGCTATCAACAGGCTCGGCCTTGACAACCGGGTTCGGGTCAACCAAAACCGAGTATTTGGCGTCACGTGAAATCAACGCGGGGAGAGGAGGCGCGTCGGTGAGAAGCTCCATAGCTTGGTTAGGTGGTAACTCAAGAAGGGCAGTAAAGGAATTTCCAGTTTCTGACGTCATTGTTGCTAACTTGTCGAACTGTTCTACTAAATGATTTCCATTCTCTATTACTCCACTTTCCATTTTAAGTCAAAAATTATTTTTTGGGAGATTAGAGAATTAATTAATTTTAGTGTAAGACGATTTTATGTTCGATATTCTACGGTATACCCCTGAATCGAGAATGTGATTTTACGAGGTTTGTGTTTTAATTTGTTGGTTTTGTGTTGTTTGGGTGTGTGAGGTTAGGTTGGAAAAAATGGGAGTGTGAAGTGTGGAATGAGTGTGTAAGTGATGATGTATAAAGGAGGGGGGGGAGGGGGGAAGGTCGGGTTACGGATACGGGTACGGATACTGGTATGGAGATAACTGGTACGGAGATAAATACAGATAAGACTTTTAAAATGGGTTATTTATTTTATTTTTTTGCATTAGGTTGTTGATTTTTTTTTTTTAAATTGTAAAGGAAGGTTGATTTGTCTATTTTCTTCTTTTTGTTATGGTTTTAGTAGGTTTTAGGTAACTTCCACGTTTCTTGCTGAAGCAATAACTCTGAAATGGGCTATTTTGGATGCTTTCAATCACAGCTTTAGGCACATTAAAGTTTTTTACGGACTGTTTGAATTTGGTTTTTCAAGTGGTGATGTATAAAGGAGTAGGGGAGGAGAAAGGTCAGGTTACGGGTACGGGTACGGATACTGGTACGGATATAGATATGGATATGATTTTTAAAGTGGGTTAATTTTTTTTTTTTTTTTTTTTCGAAATTGAAAAGGAAGGTTGATTTGTGTATTTTCTTCTTTTTGTTATGGTTCTACAAGGTTTTGGACAACTTCTGCGTTTCTTGCTGAAGCAATAGCTCTCAAATGAGCTATTCTGGATGCTTTTAATCACGGCTTTAGGCACATTGAAGTTTTTACAGACTGTTTGAATTTGGTTTTTTAAGTGGTTGACATTATGGATCTAGATCAAGATGACAAGATTCAAAAGCTGTCTTGCATACTATTAATAGTTTACTTTCGTCTACTCATTGCTTTTCTATAAACCACTATCCTCGAAATTTGAATAGGTTTGCCAATTCCATTGCAAAATCTGCAATGACTTGAGCATGCCCGTCTGAAGTAGACATAAAATATCCGTCTGAAACAAGAATTTCCGTACAAAGAAAGATGACATAGTTTAAGCAAGATGGTGTTAGAAATGAAGATAGATGGCATGCACACGTGGAGGAACAATGTTTATGTAAGACATATTTACAGTGGTTTGTGATTGCAAAAGAAGGTCTGTGAAAAGCAGAAAGAAGAAAGAAGATTAGGCAGTTTGTCTTAATTTGGTAATTATCACCATAACTAGCATTTTTTATGGCCTGCACCTCTTAAAGTCTTCTTCTTTGTTTTACCATTTTTAACTCTTTTACTTTTTCCTACTCTATATATATATTATTATTATTTCCTTCTACGTTTTCTCTACTTTAATGATTCCACCAAATAGAATATTATAAATGCGTAGGTGTAAGAAGTATGATCCTCTCGGAAGACAAAAGAATTTTTCATAACACGGAAACGAGTCAATTACTTCTTTTGCTTGCACGTCCTCTTTCGGCAGGGGCGGACCTAGAATGTAAAATTTGAGGTAGCAAAAATAATGAATATGCATATAATGGGAATCGAACCTGGGACCCATAGGTAAAAAATCAAAGCCTTTACCACTAAGAGCATCCACATTGAAGAGGATTGACCATCCTCTTAGATGAAAGAGAGTGCTAAGAGGATGTATCTTCAATGTGTAACCAATATTGAACATCCTCTTTGAAGGAGGAAGAAGAAGTAAAACATAGGCCCTTGTGCCCACTTTTTTCACTCTCCAATAAAAAAATTGCATGTGGAGATTATTTTATTTGATTTTTAATAGAAAAAAATTAAAATATGAAAGAGGAAGTAGAGAGGATCCTCTTTGATGTGGGAACAAAAATAGAAGAAGAAGAGGAGGAGGATAGAGATAGTGGAAAATAAGTTGGATGAAAAAGAAGGTGATGTGTCAAAAAAATAGAAGAAGAAAGAAGAAATAAGAGGATGTTAATCTACTCTTCAATGTACATGCTCTAAGGCCCTGTTCTTTTGGACTTAAAGTCACTTAACTTAAATTCATTTCAGATCCTATAAGTTTAGTTCAGTTCAGTTCAGATCCCATAAGTTCAGTTCAGATCCTATAAGTTCAGTTTAATTCAGATTCTATAAGTTCAGTTCAGTTCAGATCCTATAAGTTCAGTTCAGATCCTATAAGTTCAGTTTAGTTCAGATTCTATAAGTTCAGTTCAG
>VHZZ01000001.1:1434228-1446562 GCA_009801015.1 Silene noctiflora
TAATAATAATAATAATAATAATAATAATAATAATAATAATAATAATAATAAAGTTAAATTAATTAAGTTAAATTAAATTAATTAATTTAACGGATCCTGTAAGTTTAGTTCAGATCCTATAAGTTCAGATCTTGTAAGTTCAGTTCATTCAGATCCAATAAGTTCAGTTCAGTTTAGTTCAGATCCTATAAGTTCAGTTCAGATTCTATAAGTTCAATTCAGATCCTATAAGTTCAGTTCAATTCAGATCAGATCCGTTTCAGTCCAAAAGAACAAGGCCTAAGAGTAAATTTGTGAGGATTTAGTTAAAGCGGATAATATCGTACTATTAAAGACAGTGAACACCGATACAACAAATATCCAACAAACGGTAACGACGCTTCCACACAACAAGAGCCTTTTATTTTCAACAGTAAATATATCTTAGATTACTCAAAAATAGATAAATCTCTTTCATAAAGATCCTACTTTGGATCGATGAGCTTACTAGGATCGAATTGTAGAATTGTAAGATCCTACAAATTAACTAAAATACATAATTTTGTTATCAAAATATATTACAATTTCGTGTTTAAATATTAAAACACTATTATTTTAACATGTGCCCACAAATTATTCCCGTTTATAGTAATTTTCTATCGTAAAAGTCATATACAGTATAAAATTTAAGAAACGTAAAAAATTGAACTATTAAGAATGTAGGATCGGGTTGTATAATCGTAGGATCGGATTAACGTTCTGCATTAAACAAAAAAATGAGATAAGCTGAATCGTAAGTTCCTACAAAATTAAAATCCTACCTAGAATCAATCGACAATATTTTTTAGATCGTAAAATCGTAAGATCCTATGATTCGACTCGGGAGTTTAACAACAATGGAAAAGGGTCAAACATGCATCTACTTGTATATATTAGACAAACTCTTTGCTATTCTTTAAGCATTTTTTTTACGACGATAGTGTCTTCTTTCTTGTTCTTTCCGGCTTAATTTCGTTCATTTCAATTTAGCTCAGCTTCATTTAATTAGTTCAATTCAGTTTAATTTAAATTGACTTTTACTTTATCAATTCAGCTCAACTTTAAGAACTTTTTGTTTAAATGGGGTTCAAACCCAAACTATTTAATAAAATAGAGCAGGTTTCAAACTATTTATCAAAAATGGGTCCACGTCAGCATTTCCGTTTTTTTTTTGGTTTTTTTTTTTCCCTTTTTTAAGAAATTTTACATATCTCGCTGTCCCGGACAGCGAGAATCTATAAAGGGCAAAATGGAGAAGTTGCTTGCATATTTAGCTATTTGACATGCTACTTTTGTTGTCTCCGTTCTCCTTGCTCCGACCACCAAATAATTAAATACCACCACTCGTCTCTTCTTCTCACTGCCCTTATCATATACACATTGTTGTTTGAGTCATATACTACCACCACGACTAGCAATATTGCCGTTTACTCACTATCAATATAAATGGATTTTTGCAAAACCGAAATTGTTCACGAACGGCGATATTGCGGGTTGTTTTTTGCCCAAATCATGGAGCTAATAACTCAAACAAAGATGTGTATTATGATAAGGGAAGTGAGTAGAAGAGAATGTGAGTGGTATTTCGTCATTTCGTGGTCGGAGCAAAGAGAACGGGGACAACTAAAGTAGCTCATCAAGTATGTTAATGAACAAGCAATTCTCGCTGTCTAGGACAGCGAGTATGTACAGGTGCAGCTTTTAGTTCGCATTCTGCTTGTTTCTGCATTTTGCCCTCTATAGATTCTCGCTATTCGGGACAACGAAATACGTCAGATTTCTGGTAAATAATTTGAAACCCGCCCTATTTTGTTAAATAATTTGGGTTTGAACTCCATTTAAGCAAAAAGTTCCAACTTTAACTAGTTAAGTTTAATTGAGCTTATCAAAGAAACACAGTTAAAATAATACTATTATAAAAAGTACATAAATTAATGTGGTAGTTAAACTTACATCTATGGAACAAAAGTCTAACCTAGCGTTGATGATCGTACTAATTAAGAAGAAAATGTACTAGAACATATGTAGAGCTTTGAATTCCGATTTGACATCTTACTTTTAGACAAAGGTTTTATTGAAAATACATTCATTTAATTTCGATTTGATATCCAATCTCGTCATTGTATATTTGTATATGTGTTTTATGTTTTGGCCTCAGAAATTTTAAATTTAGGTCTAGAAATATCCAAAAAATCCATATAAGATGCAAGAAAAGAAAATCACAAAATCCAAGAATGTATTTCCTTTTTTTTTATTTTATTTTTTGGATATTTTGGGCACTATAAATTCAGATTCATTTATAAGTAGATCGATTATTTACTTATCAAAAACCAATCTTATACTCCCCATAGCACGAGTGTAATATTATTATATTATTATTGCAATCTATAAACTATAAGAATTTATTTTTTCATTCGCAAGAGTCAGGAATCGAACCCTTGATCACTTGTTTAAGAGATGAGAATCCTTACCACTCACACCAGTCAACTTTGGTATAAACTATAGGAAATTATTACATTAGACTGAACTATACATTTTAAGTGACAGAGTATATTTCATTATTAGCGTCATCATTTTCTAGATTATTATTTCCGGAGTACAAAATAGCCAATCATTTGGTTGTGAGAAACTAGTACAAAACCTTGGCCCAAAATCCAAATACAGCTTAAAAACAGTGCAAAAGCATAAGGATGGAGGCCAAGTTGCAATTATTTACCGCAAATTCTTATTTAAAACGCGCATATTTATTTTAGATATAAAATAGGTCAAATATAAATATAAGACAAAAAAGTTGAATACAAATAAACTTGCCTTGTTTATCAATAGGAGCCGATATCTAGTTTGTTTTAAACTTGAAACAGATATCACCGTCTTATAGGAGACTAACTGGTTTTACGGAGTATTCAAATCAACGGTCAGATCTTGTCCCCCAATGTTGATGGGCCTACCCAGTTGTACAAGATTCGACCCTCTAACTGTCAAGCCCAACACAGAGACAGTGCCAGTCAAGCCCGGCCCCGAAAGCGACCCAACATGTTACTAACCCAGTAGGGTTCCGGGTCACCATGGCCCACTTTTTTGAGTGGTAAGAAAGGTGCGTCCTTTTGTTATGGGCCCACTAATGGATTGATGGTCCAAAAAGATAAAGGATATGATGAAAGCCAACGACTCTTTTATAAGACCGTCTTATGGTAAAATGAGTTTAATACGAGGTAGAACTAAGAAATTACTATGAAACTTGTATTGAATTAACCTTCAATTTTATTATCCTAATGTTTTGATGTGTAATGAATGATGATCGATCGATTTGAATATGTCACAGTAATCATTATAAAATATCAATATCTAGTAAGTATAAAATAATTGTTAGGCTAGAGCTTTACATTTGCACAAATTCTCATTTCAGACGGTCATTTTCGTCTAAAGGTTTCAGACGACCTATTTGAATACTTCAGAAGGTCATATATATCCCATCTGAAACGTTCAGCCGAGAATGGTCATCTAAATTTACTCAGATGATTGTCCTACAAACGAGTCCTTTGGGCTCGGTCTATGCTATAAGAGTATAAGACGGTATATTTTTTTTTGGGTTGCAATATAAGACGGTGTTATAGAAGAGTTGCTGAAAACAAATTGTGGACGGAGAGGGGATTGCTTGTGAGTTGTGACGATGTCGCAGAAATGGGCCAATATATTTCTGGTAAATGGCCCAATTTAATGGATTGAACAAACATTAAAGTGGGCCGACAGGAACTGGGTGTAATAGTGACCTACTCAACTAGTCATTTACTTGCCAGTTATTGTAAGGAAGGTGTCAATCTGTCTGTTAGACTAGTCCTCAAGGGTAGAATTGTCCATCCAAAATAACCAAGGGCAGCACTTTTTTTTTTTTTTTTTTTGGTTAAAGTTGTTTGTTTTTGGTTGTAATGCCAACGATGGTTGGTGTTCGTGTTAGCGGTGGTTGACGGTGGCCGTGACATCGTAAGAGAACTAGGGTTAGAGTGATTTATGAGCTAAGGTGACTCGGTTAGTGTAAGCTAACTAGGTTGAGAAAGTAAGGATAACTTCGACAAATCATATTAATAGGTCAAAGAAAGAATGTGACATTTAGAGATGAAAGTGGGTCGTGGCTCGTGGTGGTCGATCGTGCATGGAAAAGAAAATAGCACGGCCTAGGCATGGGAATGTGGGCTTCGTGCCGTGACCGTGTGAAATGAAAATGGCAAACCAAGGCACGACCCACGATCAATCCTCAAATCCAGCTTTATTTCTTTGTATTTTGAGCGTGTCATGATGTGTCTAGGTTATGCACGTCTTTTTCTCAAACTTTGGCCCAAACACAACCTTCAGCCCATGGCGTGCCGTGCTATGCTAGGTAGTGCCAATCCTACGAAGTGCTAAAATGAGCTATGTCAGTGCACGAGTGTGCCAGCTCAACAGCCCGCGTACCCACTTCTACCTCTAGTGACAATTTCAAAGTTCAGAGGGAGAATAGAGAGAGGATTACATTGGACATAAACAACCTAATTAAGTGGGTTTGAACAAGGTAAACCTTATACTCGGATCTCAGTTATTTAAACCGCGTTATTCCGATATACAAGTACTTCACTATACTTGTAACCTAGACCAAAGGTTCTTAGTATGTCACAGGTGGGGCAGTTCACATAAATTCTATGATTGTAACATGAGCTTATATGTACTTGTAGAGACTATTCCCACCTTCTTTCACAAAAAAAACAGAACATTCATAAGACGGAGTCAGAATTTAAGTTTAGGAGGGAGAAAATTTTTACGGAAAATGCACACAGTGTCCTTCAGGTTTGAAATTTTACCCGAAATACCCAATTTTTTTTATCCGGGGAACTTTAAGAGGCCATAACTCGTGTTTACGATTTCAGAAAGTGATAAATTTTTTTTTTCAAATCGATCATCTTTCCGAGAACTACGATTTCAAAAAAAAAACTATCGTATTTAGATTCCGTGGCTAGGAGTTATTGCGTGTCAAAGTTTTTTTGACCGAACAAACTTTGAGTGACCATATCTCTTGGTCACGAATTCCAAACTCAACAACTTTTTTTTCTCAAGTCATAGTTCTCGGAAAGATGATCAATTTGAAAAAAAAAATTATCACTTTCTGAACTCGTAAACACGAGTTATGGCCTCTTAAAGTTTTCCGAATAAAAAAATTGGGTATTGCGGGCAAAAAAGCAAACCTCAAGGGTACCGCGTGCATTTTACGAAATTTTTAAAGAGGGTAAACTGGTAATGATATAAGATACGTTTGATATGTTTATGGAAAATTTAACTAAAAATTTCGAAAATTTCATCCGTCGGGGAGACGAGCATCCCTGCTAACCCCCTAACTCGACCACCGTTGTTAAGCGTAAATGTGTAACCCGTGAAGGGTGAGCCACATTGTGAATCTTCAATCTTGATGCTTGATGTTTTACACCAGTTACTGTTAAATTGACATTTGACAAAACATGTCTCCTATTATTTTTGTACGTTCCTCAGATTGTATCTAGAAATGTTAACATTTCAGATGCATAAAGGCTTGAGATATTAATGTGACAATTTTTGTTGAATTTATCCTGTCCTTGTATATGTGCTAATAAACAACCCTATCTATGTGTCGTTCCATCAACCATAAGGACCTTACCTAACCCCGTTGCTCGCGTCATTTTAATATCGTCCCTGGCCCCTTTTTTTCATCGTAAAATACTAGACGCGTGTAGGTGTACCAATCACTTGGTTCAGTGGTTCGCCTTTGGTAACCCACTAACCTGCGATCTTCTAGCTTTCCTCTCCTATATGGTTCAAGGACTTTTGCTGTGCCATTTAAACTTTCATCCCAAACAACGAAAACAGTTCAGATAGAACAGTCCTAAAAGTTTCATGGTCAGAAATTTGTACTTTGTAAATGGAACGCGTTACATAGAGATTGATACACGAGAGTTTAAACACACTCTTATAGTAAGCTATCTTCCTACTCAAATTTCTAATCTCGTACTCACAAGAATAAACAAGATCTCCCTGAAATCTTCATCCCGATTCTCAGGTCACTCCGAAGATTTATAGCTTACAAATTAAAATCACCCACTATTCCAGACTAATAACATTAAAAACTAGAGGTAATGACAGTTTACAACAACCGCCATTGCTCACACATACAGGAGACACACTTTTGGAATAATAACCTTAACCTAAAACACACACCGAAAACTCAGAGAGACGAGAGACAATCATCCAGGATTCCAGTCTGAGATCTTTGTAGTGGCCCTTGATTGAAAGGGTCCAGCTTAATATGAACCGCAGAAAGGAAAATGCCGCTGTCAAGATGGAAACAGTTCAAGAATTTACATATATCTAATACATCAAAACGCAGCAGACAATGTTTCTGTGTTAAAAATAATCTGGGAACAGAAAGTAAGAAAAGTAGACTTACCAGAAGTTCGGCCTTTCAGTTTAAGGCTCAGAGTCTAGTATAGCCAAATTCCATGTACAGCTTCATCTTCATCGGCTAATGAATTATACAGAGATAGTACAAGCCTGCATGTAGTAATTCAGTGTTGGTTGCACCAGAATGAGAAGGTATTATTCTTATTTATACAACTCTATATATGCAACTCTAGTTTTCTGCATTACAACTCCCACGACACTGAGATTGTAACGGTGAATCTCACATTAGATGGTGAAGTAAAAAAATTGACTGCCTGCCATTTGTATTATCTTAGTAGTCCGGGAAGTAGACTTCTAATAGTAATGTGTGGTCTCTACTCTCTATGCTGGAGAAAAAGTACATGAACAACCGGAAAAAAGGAAATCATTATAGAGAAATGTAGGATTCTTATGGAAATATGAGAAGCACAAGGCATAGTTTTAAATCTCGATTTTGATCACAATAGGGATGCCGGCCATCACGGCTTCATCTTGCTAAATGTAGCCATTATCGCCTTAAAATGCAGAATAATCCTGTTTTGGTGATTGTCAAAAACCTTTGAAATTGGTCGTGTTTTGGTGTTGCAACCTCATTTAAAACCCTGACATAATGGGTGAGAATGAACATGAGGGCTAGGGCATGAAAAGCACCAAAGGTGATGCTTTACCTAAGGGTTCACACAGGGTTGATGTAGTTACCAAGTTGCAGCACATCACTCTCTGTCGGGAGATGGCTCCTATTCATAATCCTCATGCCATTGAAGTTTCTAACTCGTCTCACGCTAGTTTTCCTTACCAAAAAGTTAAGTTTTCCTTACCATTCCCCGACACTTAGAATAGGGTTCCATAGCCTCTATTTGCCAAACCACAAAATGAAAACGGAATATCAAATGTTTAAGATTTATAATGTAGACTTCCTCTGGTTCTATATGAGACACAATACAAGTAAGCATTACATTTTAATATTCCGTCATCTTGTAGCTAATACGCTAATACCTAGAACCCTTGCACTGTTGCACCTAGAAACATGGAGATTTATTTTGTTGCTTGATGACGTAGCCATTCAAGTCAAAGGGACAAAGTTGGTGACCATTTGTTCCAAACAGATAGAGAGAAATGTACACGTATCCTCAACATTACGCAAACAAGTAAATTTTTTGATGCAAAGTGAATTATTCATTTCAAAATATAATGTTTTTACAGTAACACTAAACTGATTGCTATCAAATAACGATAAATTTTAGAATACAAGAAAATGGGAACGTATATCTAATTCTCCATGCTCCGGTGAGAAGATCGACAGAGTAGAAACTGAGTCTGCAGGAAATCTATGACCACATAGCAATAAAAAGCATTCAGAATGGATCTAAGGCTGGTAGAGCAAAAGATCATAGAGTAAGGAAAACATTTACCTAACAATGACCAAGAAGATAAAACATAAGTAAATGCCTAGCTTGATGATTCTGTACTTTTTCTCATGACTAAGTGCCCTGAAAATCTCTGTAACATCAAGAAGATGCGCCTGCTTAGCAAACCTGCATATAGTAGGATGATATCTTAGGACAAATCACAATATACCAATAACAGCAACATTTAACACCTTTTCACAAAGTGGTATACGGAGTATATGCCAAATGTTCAGCTGTAAGTTCATTATAATTAAGCATACAAAGTCAATTATACAGCTAGTAGGTCGCAGCTTCCAAGCTATACAAGAGTCAATATACCAAAAAGTTTATTCAACGCTTTTGCCTCCTAGTAATGTAAAAGATTCTATTCTAGTCCATATTATCACAATATACTCTGTGTTAGTAACCTCACATGATAAGAATAGCTAGTTCACTGACTATACTGAAACTAGCAAACACGCAGTTCTCAACTACAACATTTGTTATTACTAGCTATTCTACTACCTTTAGTTACAATCCTACAAAAAAACCAGCCGTTATCTACGCTGAGTATTTCCTTAGTCAACGCACCGCCTAATCAGTCCACTAACTAGTTACAACTTACAAGCCATACCACAATTATTTAGTGTCTTATAACTCAGACAAAATTCGAAGTAAAATGTAGCTGTTAAATAACGCAAATTTCCACCCTAATGTTAACAAAAAAAACAAACAAAAGTTTACAAGAATATAGCCAGGGGCCCAGGACTCCAGCATTCCTTACCAATGAAAGTAGGATTTTGCTAATCAAATTCTTTGCCAAGTTGCTTTTCTAGAACCCTAACTTAGAACCCGATTCCGCAACTGATGCTAGCAGAGATTGTCGCCTGCCTATGTAATAATTTTCAACCTTTTTCCATGTTACTTTTCTAGCACCCTAACTTTGAACCTGTGTCCGCCACTAGCAGCGATTTCCGCCTTCCTATGTAATGAAAATTTCCAATGTTTTCCCAAGTTACTTTCTAGCATCCTAACTTCAAATCTAGCTCCGCAACTGATGCTAGCAAAGATTGTCGCCTTTCTAAGCAATGAAAATACGACAATGTTAATCAAACTGTTCACTCTTTTCCCAAGTTACTCTTCTAGCACCCTAACTTCAAATCTAGCCCAGCCACTGATGCTAGCAGATATTGCCGCCTTTCTAAGCAATGAAAATAGGATTATGTGAATCAAAATTTTCTATCTTTTTCTAGCACCCCAACTTCAAATCTAGGTCAGCTACTGCTAGCAGCAGAGATTGTCGCCTTTCTAAGCGATGAAAAATATGATTTTGCTCATCAAAATTTTCGATCTTTTTCCAACTTCCTACTTTCTACCACCTTAACTTCAAATATAGCTAAGATACTCCGTACTATATTGTGGGTGGTCGTGGTGGGGTGGGGGGTAGCAGGGACTGTCACATTCCTTAGCAATGAAGAATACAATCTCGCCAATCAAATTCTATTCCAAGTTAGTAATTTTCTAGCAGCCTAACTTAGAACCTGGTTCGGCTTCTGATGCAATGATGCTAGCAGAGATTGTTGTCTTCCTATATAATGAAAAATACGTTTCTTAGTTAAAAATTTCAATCTTTTTCCAAGTCTAGCACCCTAACTTTGAACCCATCTCCGCCACTAGCAGAGATTGCCGCCTTCCTAAGTAAAAATACGATTCTTAGGTAAAATTTCCGATCTTTCTCAAAGCTATGTTCTAGTTTCTAGGACCCTAACTTCAAATCGAGCTCCGCCATTGATGCTAGCAGAGATTGCCACCTTCCTAAGCAATGAAAAATACGATTTTGTTAATCAAAATTTTCGAAATTTTCCCAAGTTACTTTTCTAGCACCCTAACTTAGAAGTTAGAACCTGATTCTGCCACTGATGCTAGCAGAGATTATCGCCTTCCTATGTAATAAAAACTACGTATCTTGGTTAAAATTTTATATCTTTTTCGAAATTACTTCACTAGCACCCTAACTTTGAACCTGCCGCCGTCACTAGCATAAATTGCCGCCTTCCTAAGTAAAGAAAAATACTATTCTTAGTTCAAATTTTCAATCTTTTTCCAAGTTACTTTCTAGTTTCTAGCATCCTAACTTCAAATTAGCTGCACCACTGATGCTAGCAGAGATTGTCGCCTTTCTAAACCATGAAAATACGATTATGGTAATCAAAATTTTCGATCTTTTCCCAAATTACTACTTTTCTAGTACCCCAACTTCAAATCTAGCTCAGCCACTGATACTAGCAGAGATTGTCGCCTTTCTAAGCAATGAAAAATACGATGTTGTTCCCCAAAATTTTCGATTTTTTTCCATGTTCCTACTTTCTAGCACCCTAACTTCGAATCCGGCTTCGCTACCAATACAACAATCTTCCAAATCAAAACAACAAAATCTAACAGACTACAAAATTCAAATCAAATCAACAAAAATTCAAATCGACTTACAATCGAGCATGATAAACCGAAAGCGGAAGCGTAACGAGAAACATAAATCGATGTCCAGTAACAAGAAAAAGCGCACAAAATACTCCCTGAAGTATAAATTCAGGAACAACGAGTGAATTGATCTTCGATGATGATTCATAAGGATTCATATAATCCGCTTCCAAATCTGATAAACATATAATCTGACAAAACATACATTGCATAAATTCATTAGAAATCGATTGATTTGAAAATTGAAAAAATTAGGGTTTATGAATTTGGGAAATTAGGGTTTAGTGAATGTAAATTAATACTATACCTGGTAAAGGAGGATTGCGAGGAGAGCAATATTGGATAGAAGTGCGATTATCCATAAAATTAAATCCCAATACATTGCTTATGAGATTAATTAATTTGATTGAAGATTGCGAATTGATTAAAGATTGAAAATTGAAGATTCAAAGTGTTTTTAATGGCGGAGTTAGAGACAGAGTGAGTGACGAAGAGTAATTCAATTGTAATTTTTATTTTAACCTTTTATATGAGACGGTTTTATGATAAGTTAATCGTGACTCGTGAGAGCGCCTCATATAAAATTAGCGATTCTTCAATTACGATTAGGAATATGATAAGCAAATAAATATCTAATTTTCTAATCTCAAAATCTCAAGTGACGATGACTTTATATATCTCTTATTTTGGAAAAGGGTTGGTTACAGCGAACGTAGTTTAAGCAAGTTTAATATTTAAATTTAAATCCGATTTTTGCTCATCTTAAGGAAAAAAAGATTTTTATATTTATTCTTGTATTTATGATCGATCTAAGGAAAGGATATTTAGGAGACAACTAAACACGTTCCGAGAAAACTCGAATTCATATTGATTTTACCAAACATGTTCGAGAAAACTCGAGTTCATATAGATTTCATCTGTAATAAAGATTCTCAAAAATGAATTATTGGTTATCGAACTTTCTTTATTTCGACTTTCGGGTTTGTCAATTTGGAATATGGATTTGTCAAATAATAGTTGGTGGTGGTCATTTTGATTCTAATCTTCAATCACTTGATGTGCTACTTGCGTTATGTTACTTGACAATTTGAACAAAGAAGATTACGCGTGATATCAATATTTTTAAGCAACTTGCTTGCACAATTTGTCTAGTGCTTAATAAAATCTTTAAAATCTTCAGAACTTTCAATATTGTATGAAAAATTCCAGATTACACCATCATGAGAGGACATGGTAAGTTCAGGGTAGGTAATGGTGCTAACGGCGAGTCTGGTTGTATGGACAGGTCGGGTATGTACCCTTGGCCAAGAATTTCAGGGATCGGAAATGAAACCGTCAAGAAAGAAAGTCCTGGTCAAGTCAGAGATCAGGGATATACTGTGTTGGCTCAGCAGAGGAGCTTAACAAAGACTTCAACTGAGAAAGCGGCTAATAAGAAGTTGCTGCATTTCGAAGACAAAGTACCCTGTAAAGCCAGAGCAAGAAGGGGTTGCGCTACACACCCTAGAAGCATCGCTGAGAGGGTATGTTCATAGCCTACATGAGATTCAGACTTCGTCACCACTCTTACCTAAACATGACTTAATAACCGTAATTACATTGCAGGAAAGGAGAAATCGGATAAGCGATAGGATGAGGAATTTGCAGGAGCTTGTTCCAAATATGGATAAGGTTTGGTCTCGAATCATGTATCTGCCTGCTGCTACTAAAACGTAACCTTCTAATGTAATTAATTATTTCTTGTTCTGATGAATAGCAAACAAACACAGCAGATATGCTGGAGTTAGCAGTTGAGTACATCAAAAATCTTCAAGACGATTTCAAGGTAATACTCGGAATCCCCTTTACTACTAAGAGAATAAAAATTCTCTTAGTTTTCCCCTCCGAAAAGCATATAGCTAAATAAGGTAATAAGTAAACTAGTGTAGTACCCGTGCAAATGCACGGTATTTTAGATACAGATATTAGAGAATTTGATAATTAATTAAACTAATGCAGTTTACCTCCGTTTT
>VHZZ01000001.1:1464610-1474634 GCA_009801015.1 Silene noctiflora
ACACCATCACCCTCAGAAAAAGTGTTGGTTTAGATGGATTTATACCTCCGTTGTAAATTATTCTTGTTTACAACGGTTGTAAACAAGATTTTGTGATAGTTTTAAACATATATAATAACTATATTCATTTAATATGTCCATTTTTTATTTAGTTTGTTAGATATAATGTTTTTTTTTAATTTTAAATTATAATTATATGCAACTTGATTTTTATATTTATGTTTTTTCTCAAATGATTTGATATCCAATCCCGTGCAAATATACACGGGGTTAAAATTAGTTAAAGTAGTAAAATACAAAATAAGACATATACTGATATAATATACTCACAAAAATTAATTTTTTAAATTTTCCACTATCAAATTTCTCTCTTGGCAATTTAGTTTGTCTTTTAGCCTCAAAATTATCATATGTCTTAGCTTCCCTTAAATAGTTAAAATCACTATCAATGTTATTGAAACATGTGTCGAAATATGTCAATTTTTGAGATTGATAGTAGTATTTCTTACTAATGCACTCTCCTCGGATACTTAAAACAAAGCGTCTTGCTTCCGTCACAAGCTGAAGACAGATGGTGCTCCTCTCACAATAAGACAAGTGGGGGAGAAATGAAGCACCCCATAGATAGTACCACTTGCATATTGTAAAAAGAGCACTATATGTTTTAAGCTTGTGACGGATAATGCCTATTTTCAATCAGAATTTGTGTACTTAAAAAACAATTTAGTAGGTAATCCCCTTTTTAAATTTGACTTTTTTTTCTCCATTTCTTACAATCCGAAATCAAACTAGAGCAATCAACTTGTTTAAGAATAAAATCGATTATCACTTACTTGTATAAGACAGTTTTACCCAAATCATAAAATGGAATTTATTTTTTTATATATCCATTAATATGACTGTATGAATCCGTTCTACGACTATAATAATTTAATCAGTGGGTCTCGTGAGAGACCGTCTCTCACTAATTTAGTGAGAGACATAATAGAGAAACAAAAAATTCAGTGAGTCCCTCACCTCATCATGTGAGAGGTCTCTCAATAACGCTATTGAGAGACCGTCTCTCGGAAGTTTTTGTTATAATTTAAAAACATAAAATTAACTTGAAAATGCAGTGTGGTGGTAAATTGGTAAGCATGCAACTCGTGGCTCCATGGCATACATAATGTCTCAGTCTGGACATGAACTGGATGGCCACTATATACTTTCATTTTCTCACCAATTTGTTTTCACAACTTGTCTCATTGAAAACAGTTATTATTCGTCACAAGTTGAAGACGGATAATGCTTCTTTTACAATATCACAATTTACAAGTGGGAGAGTAAGTGGGGTGCTCCGTTTAATTCCCACTTGATTTGTCACCTATATATTGTGAAAGAGACACTACCCGTATACAGCTTGTGACGGATAGTGTCCGTTGAAAATTTGTGTTGTTTTAGTTATAGGCTCATCTCTATATTTGTGACATACAAAATGGCATTTTGATTGGGCATGGCCACATTAAATAACTACGAGCAATCATTATTTTATGATGAAAAATTACTAATGTTGTGAGATGTTTGTACTTTGGAGCATGATTAATGATAATTTTTGTAGAAAGAAAAATGGATTGTAGTTGTTTTTTGAGATATCTGATAAAATTGGAGCGATATAGAGAAGAATAATATGATCCATGTGTTAGAACGACACGTATAAGTTGAGAGAAGGTCGAAATTTGTTAACAAATGTTCACGGCTTCGATTATTAATCCTTCTAGTTTAATTTTTCTGGTTAAAGATTAAATTTTTGATCATTAATAAGTTAAACTAAAAAAAATATTTTGGGATGAAAAAAATATCTTGTGTTTGTAAGATCTTAGAGCAAGATCGAATTGTGTTTGTAATAATTTCTTCAAAATTAACACCGTAATGACTATTTGCTTTATAAAGGTCAAAGTTTTTAAATATCGTGAAATAATATAAAAATAAAATAAAATAAAAGTATATTGGCACAGGTAAAGTCTATTACAATATTTTTAGCAAAAAGTAGCAGATAGATGAGTAAACACGACCAAAGTTACGTTCTAAAGACAGTTACGTTTTGAAGACAGTGCAAAAATAATCTGGATGTTTTGTTTAGAATGAATATTTTATAATTGTTTTTACTAATATTTCACATTTTATGTTAAGTAATACCAAATAATTTAATCATTTGCATGATTTTTAATTCTTAATTTAATATTAATTAACCAACGTTACATTATTAACATCGAATGTTAATAACTTGTTAAGAGACCGCTTTTCCTATACCCCTCTCCATTAACATTAACATCGAATGTTAATCGTTAAATACGAAAAAAAATAAAAGTAACAAAAACATTAAGGTAAAGGAGTAGTACATGTTCGCACCCATTTTTAGTGGTATTAAGTTGCAAAGAACAAATACTAATTCTTGATTTTAAGAATAAAACCTACCGGCTATATTTTAAGTCATGATTCTCACATTAATTATTCTATTTTTTTTTTCTTTCTCAAAAAAAAAAAAAAATAATAAAAAAATTATTCTATTTTTATTTGAGAATTTTACTAAGGAATATAATTCCGTGGTCATTTCTCACTTTTGCAAAGAGCCACTCTTGTGTGGTCAACAAGGAGCAATACAATGATGGAGCATCTTAACACATGTTAGTGTTCTAGCTAATACCATTTCATATCCCAAACCCGCATAATGTATGTTACTTCGACTCTTCATATTGGAAGCGAGCAAGATGCTCGGACAAATCATTTTTAAACAATGTATTAGCACACTCATATCGAGGTCAATCTAGTTTACTATAAATCCCGTTATTCTACCTAGGGCTGACAATGATCTGAGCCGACTCGTGGAATCATCTGAATCAGCTCAGTCAAAGCTCGGCTTGAAATCGGCCAAAACTTATTATGAGTTGATTTTGAGTCAAGCTTGACCAAATCCTAGCCGATCCCGAGCTTTGACTTTTAAGCTCGGACAATTCCGATTCCAAGACGATTCCGAGCTTGAGCTCAAATTTTCGAGCCGATTCCAAACCCACCTAGGTTATATTCTCATTTGAGTCAATTTCGTGATAATATTGACATCACAAGGTCGTATTCTTACATAAGAATTTATGTAAAATACAAAAACATGCACTCGTGTCGGAAGCTTCTAAACCGTGTGCAATTTTTATACTGTCTTTGGTACAAAAGAAGCAGCCCTATATAAGGAAATCAAGTACAGGAAACAAATACCTTATATGTTCTTATCTTTCTATAAAATGGAGAATCATACAATGCTTGATTAAAGAGCAAGTACCCAAATATGCAAAGCTGCATTCCTGAGAACAGTGAGGAAACTAAGGAAGATCACATATAACAGAATTTCAAGGACAATGAATAGTAATTAAAAACAAAGTTATGAAACCTTTTGCTGTTGATTGATTTGATCCACATGTATGGCAGCGTATCGCGTAAAGTTCCTGCAACTTATATACAGGCTGCCTTACTCATTTTAGAAATACAGAGAAGCCTTTTCATGATGACCATAATCGAGAATCTGCGTGTCTGAAGTTCTTGCAATTCATAGACATGCATCCTGTCTTACCTGTGTATTGAAAAACCGTTTCCAAATGACCCATATTCGAGAATAACATGCCTTATCAGGCGGCCTTAAATACAGAGAAGCCTCTTCATGATGATCATAATTAAGAATACGCGTGTCTGAAGTTCTTGTAACTCATAGAAATGCATGTTGTCGATTACCTGTATATTGAAAAACCGTTTCCAAATGTTCCATAATCGAGAATAGCATGCCTTATGTTCCTGCAGCTCACAGTCATGCTGTCAGACCACGACGACCAATTACAAGATGAAGCCTAATACCTAGGATTAATAGCATTGTAATTTCACAAGGAGATAATCGAATTTCTCATTACTGTTCGAGTTTAAATATCACATCAATCGACGAATATGGTTTTATGTCACTGAGCATAGGAAATACATAATGGAAGTCTGTGAAAACAAGGTTATGCAGCAGAATGTATTTTCATCCCATGGAAGCTTATTCCATTTCGATATGACAAGTTACTATTGAAGAAAAGTTTTCTTTTCTAAACTTTTTATAAAGGACTGTTGATTCCAATATATATTCTGACAAATCAGAATCAAATAATTTCCTTAAAAAAGCCTACTGGAAACTTGTAACTATTATGATGACAGGTCGACAGAAATCAGCGTCCCTGGGTCGAAATTGCCTGGTTTTTTCAAGTAATAAATAATGAATTCATGTGTTTCGGGTTTGGTCTTATAGGAGATTGGTGAAGCAATGAGCCAACCACTGATCATAAGATAAATCTGCACATACTGAATACCAAAGACACCATCCTTCGTCAATGTTACTCAAACTCGATAGGAATATTGGACACGGGTACATATCTAAGTTATGGACTCTGTATAACTCAGTTTTGTCGACACAAGGACTGTAGTAAAAATTAGCATGCGAAAGTATACTATCTAGGAAACATTTTTGAGAAATGAGGCTTAAATTCTTTAAATATCACACGAAGTGCTACACAAGTAGTATTTCCTCTATCTAGGATATGGATTGCATACCCGTGTCCTTGAGTCTTGCATCACACGTAAGTACGGCCCCTGAAATGAAGAGTCGAAGCAACATAAATTAGGACCCTTTTGGTCTTTTATAGTATGGATTACAGTATTAGCTAGTGGACTGAACACACTCATTCAACCAAAATGGCAGATGTTTATATAATACTATGTCTCAAGTATCAATACAACAACAAAAACAACACTTTAGTCCCAACATGGTTTGGGGTCGGCTAACATGATTCGTCATCAGAACAAATGGCAGATGTTTATATATCTAAGACCGAAGCAAGATTTTATATATCATGCACGGAGTTATGAAAAAATTAGGAAACAAGCCTAGGAAAATTAGTAGTGGTCCGAGAAGATGAATGACAACATCTTTCAGAAAACAATCTAGTAATAAGGAAGTACAAGACTGCACTTTTTATGGAACCCACAGTCTAAATTATACAGTATGAAACAAGTTTTTTGTAGCCAAAATTGGCTATATAAGAAAGAAATAGGTCCACCAATGTAATTTACATTGTTCTTTTGGGATGAATAAGTACCAAACTTACTGAAGGAGATGTAATAGAATATATATGTATACCTTATTCCATGCTTTGCTCTCAAACAATGTCCCAAGATAAGCATCTTTTCATTTTTCCTGCTTGTCTGTATCCGAAACTAAAGTTGCACAGTGCCTGGGTCAATAGAATCAACTTTGCAACTAACCATATACTGTAGGAAATAATCAGTTTTAAAAACCGCCTACATTAGCCGATATCAGTTAGCTTAGTTTGTGAAGTCATTGAGGGAACGTCTGCAGTTCGTACCCTGTCAGCATCAATATTACTCTCGAAGTTCCCTTTACAACAAAACAGCCATAGTCCCAAAAATGATTGGGGTCGACTGACATGAATCATCATCTGAAACCGTCCAAGCTACAGTATACCTTAATGATATATGGAGTTCAGACTCAAGGATAATGGAAGAAATAGACAGACTCACAGACGCCACGCGACTATTGAATTGAAAGAAATGGAAGACTTTGAAAGTTACAGGAGAACCGTGTGAGTGGATTCTCGAGTCCAGGGTAGAGGATTCCTATATTCCATCTGGGAATAAGGTTCCAAAGTACCAGAAAATTAAAGAATATAAGTTGCAATAAAAGAGCACATCAAAAATAAAAGAATATAGCAATAAAAAATTGCAGTGCATCTATTCTGATACCTATTGCAAGATAAGTGATGTTTTGAAAAGTTAAGTTCAGAGGAATTCAAACTGGTAAGTTGGGTTTTGAGTGGGGAAAAGTGGACCACAGGACAGCAGGAAGGACAATACCTCTTTTGAGTTGCTACAAAGAATAGATTAGGTTGCGTTCATTGTTGGCTTTGTCCAAGATTCCATGTTCTCTTCTCGACTTTTGATCGGTTCTTCACTCAAAACGCCTATAAAACCATCTCATTCCACATTATCTGTCTATAAGACAAAAGCAAAGAGAAAACGAGTTAGAGAGCGTACTATATCATTCGTGATCAGCAAGCTGATACCCAATTGTTTTAAGTCTTGAACCAGGAAGAGCAGCAAACACTAAGACGAAAGTTTCAGGATCGCTTATTTGATACAGAGGGAAAGCTCCATATATACAGGTAATAGTTGCTTATGTTATTCCGCCATTTCATATTTAACACTCGATACTCAGACACTTCAGTCTGATGCTTAAACACATACTCGTGTCTGAGTAACATAAAATTCACAACAGAAAGACGAGATGCGTATGTAAGTTTTTGGATGACCACAGAATAAGACTAAAATGAGTGTACATGATGTCAGGTTATGTATCACCAACACAGTCAAGGGAATAGCATGTATCAATCTCCGAGAATGCCAGCTCATTCAGAGAGGCAGTTGTTTCTACAAGGTGGGAATAGTCCTAGAGATTCAAGTCTTGTGCTGTCAACTGATGCAAAACCTAGATTAAAGTGGACAACAGATTTACACGAACGGTTTGTAGAAGCAGTAAATCAGCTGGGAGGAGCAGACAGTATGTCTATATACTCAAATGACATTGAAATTTCAACAATTGTTTGTAGTTGTGTAAGAGAAGTCGAATAGTGTCGATACTCATGTTCTTAATACTCTTGTTTCTCAGAGGCTACTCCGAAGACAGTAATGAAACTTATGGGCATCCCTGGTCTTACATTATACCATCTAAAGAGTCATCTTCAGGTACCCTCTCCAGCATGTTCAGGTTTGGCTTAGTTAGTTAGTTAGTTCGGTTTCAAATCGATATTTTTTGCTGCTGTTTCTATCCTCAACAATCATTAAAAAAAAGTAAACAAGACAACACAGATCTGTCAAAAATATAATATATATATTTGATTCTCTCCAATAAGCAATTTAACTTTTGAACATATTCTCTCTTTTTCTACTTTATTTATGCAAAGAAGTGTAAACATAAAGCACAGTTTGTCATACACTTGGCTTTTGTTTAACAGAAATACAGATTGAGCAAGAATATCCATGCACAAGCCAACAGTGGGACGAATAACAAAACTGGTAAGGCAATTCTTCTCATCTGTTACCCTTAATATCTGCTAAAAAGTACTGCATCGTCTAATTGAATACACGGTCTGATAATGCATGTATACAGTTGTTACTACAAGTGACATAATGCCTGAAACAAGTCCTCAGCATACAAGTAACATCAACATCGCGCAACCAACAAACAAGTATGTATGATTTCATTATTGTGATGCTTGATGAAATTTATGCTTCAATGACTTCTTATTTAACATACATACATACATACATACAGGAATATACACATAAACGAGGCGTTGCAGATGCAGATTGAAGTTCAGAGAAGGCTACATGATCAGCTTGAGGTACTTGATCCTGTTTACTTCCACATCAAACAGAATGGCCTTTCACCTAAAGTGGGAACATCACCAGCTGCTCAGAATTTACAGGGACATCATCCTAAGAACAGTCGTGACAAAGATGTGGGGTATAAAATAAAGAATAAGTGTTATAGTTACATTTGTCCATGCACATGCCAAATACACTTCATGCATTCCATATCACAGAAAAGAATTAGAAGACTATTACAACCGCGACAACCTTCTCGAATGGCTCAAGGGCCCCTCAAAGGAAGGGTTAGGGGATCTGTGTACACCGCCTTACCCTGGTGTAAATGACACAGACTGATTATGAATGAGCCATAAAGAATATTCCGTAGAGAATTGCATCGAATGACTGATAGTTCATAACATAAGAAGCATATACAGTCTAGTGAGCCATTATCCATCATAATTCAAAACCAAAGAATACGAGTCATTGGCTACACTGGAAATATAAAAACGAGATTAGAATAGTGTACGCGTAAAAGATTCTTCTTGAGTCCCTGAAAACTTTAGATATGCATGGAACATTATTTTTTAACTCTACAAGATTAGCTTGTTCATTAGAATGACTTTCAACAACATCCAACATGTATGTTTATATGATCTAAATGTCTTTTATAAAATCAGGTACAAAGACGTCTACAACTTCGGATAGAAGCTCAGGGGAAGTACCTTCACTCGGTCCTTGAAAAAGCTCAAGAGACACTTGGAAAGCAGAACCTTGGTGCAGTAGGGCTGGAAGCAGCAAAACACCAACTCTCTGAACTAGTTTCCACGGTATCAAACCAATGCTTGAACCTGGCATTCACGGAGATCACAGACGAACAACAAATACAACAGAACAAACTTATAACCAATGGTTCGACTGAAAGCTGCTTAACTTCATGTGACGGACATGGACCCCATCAAAGACAACAAGAAATACAACACAGTGAATTGGGTTTAAGACAATATGAGGAAACCAGGTTTCTAGACATAGAAGACCTTAATGACACGGTAAAAGAGCAGGCTGCCATGCTTTTCCCTTTGACGACACAACCGGACCCAGAAAAACTGTTATCCATGAGTGTCGGAATTGGAGGAGAAAGACAAGATGATCTCAGTAAGAACACAAACAACTGCAGAGTAGACCCATTTCAGGTTGACGACAAGTACAAGATCGCCTCATTTAGTACAGACCTCGACTTGAATTCCCGAGATGAACCCAATGAGATCAGGCACCTGGACCTTAACGGTTTAAGCTGGACATAAGCACTTCTGTCTTAGAACTTAGAAGTTCAACGTTTTGTTGCCAACAGTAACACAAAGTGACATTTGTTACCATCTAGTGCAAAGTATATGATAATGGAAGTTTTTGTAAGTTAAAATACAGGAAAAAAATATACGAGGAAATTCTGCCGTTGGCTGGTTTAGTTATAGTTAAGGTTACAATCAACAACATTTGCTAATAGCAACCCATATCTCCTCACAAATCATGCCGTTAGCCTCCTCCTTCAATCATGGGATTTACCATGATGCACCTTCTCTTTATAATAAATATTATAGCTGTTAATATTATATTTTCCGTAAATAGCGTAGATGCATATAATGTATAAATAGCTAGCTATGTAACCTTGTAAATCACGATTGATCTCAAGCAAATATAATCATTCATATTGTTTCTCAACATTATCATGGTATCAGGCTAGAAATTAAAATCCTTTACTTTTAATTCTACTCGAAAATAAACTCGAAACTTTCACATACAATGACGAACCCTGACGGATCTGAAATCGTCAATCCTTCTCAACAACAACAATTTTCAATAATCCAAGTCGAAAATACCGGTTCTAGCATCACGCAAATTGCCTTCAATGGATCGAATTACGATGAATGGTCCCGTTCTTTCCATCTTGCACTCATTGCAAAAGGGAAGGAGGGCTACATCGACGGAACCACGGTTAAACCCGCCGAAAACGCTGCAAATTTTTCCACCTGGAGGGCCACAAACGCATTGGTCACCGGATGGATATTCAATTCCATCGAACCCAACACACGACGCACCATTTCGACTCGACCAGAAGCAAAGCAAATATGGCTCGATATGAAAAACCGATTCTGTCAGGGGAATGACCCACGCGTTTTTCAATTAGAAGCCGATCTAATTGCGTGTCGTCAAGGCCCGACTGAATCTTTGATGTCTTATTATGGCCGGATGATCAAAATATGGGACGATATTCTCATGTTTGATCCCCTGCCTTCGTGTGACTGTAACCCGTGCAACTGCAATTGGGTCACAAAAATGGATGCTCAAAGGGAGAAGAAAGGGGCTCGGGATTTCCTTATAGGTCTGGATGCAAGGTTCGATAACGCGCGCTCACAAATTATCGGTATCACCCCTCTTCCTAATTTAGATCTTATATATAATAGACTTTTACAGGAAGAAGGATTACGTACTTTAACCCGTCCTACMACTGAGTCCAACCCCGATGTCATGGCATTTGCTTCTCGTGCCTATAATTCAAATCGCCAATCAGGGGGAGGGAATAATTATC
>VHZZ01000002.1:47410-64812 GCA_009801015.1 Silene noctiflora
ACCTGAATCTGAAATAATCCGAGAACACGATCCTCGAGAAACGTGTCATTGTCCCAACTAATAGAAATGAACAATTTGAAAGATTGGATTACACATACATGATCAAGTAAGATGTTTTGTATAGTGAAAGCAAAGGGAACAAAGTAGGGTGAAGGGTTCATGTTTTTAGGTCAAACTGTAGGGTGGCACATAGTGGCCTTCCCAGCTGTGTTTCTGTCTATCTCATTTTCAAACTCAGCCACACACTCTAGCTAAAGCTGATCATTTCCGAGTTCAGGCCGGACATGGGCCGGGCCAAAATGAATAATTCTACCCAACGGGCCAAAGTAGAGTAAGGTCTGCCTGCTTAAACGGATCTAACGTGTCTGTACCCGCCCTTTTCTTGCGGGCCGGGTAGCCCGCGGGCTAGCGGGCTTCCGTTTTCTTATTAAAAAAATTACAAATGTACATTAATCCAATTGTAAATTAATTAAAGAATAATAATCAATATAATTAATTATAATTTATCTTACAATTGTCATGATTTACATTAATATTGTTTGAACATTTATTTAATTAAAATATTTTGTTAATTAAAAATATAAATATTTCAGTTATATGTTTACCCTTATAGTTTATGTATTATGTTTTACATATTATTATTTTAGTGTTAGACATCACTATAAAATTGATACAAATTTCTTAAAAAATGTCACTTTTAAGAGTAAAAAGTATAGGATTTAAACCGTAAACGGGTTTAACGGGCCGGCCCACGGGTTTTACTTATTGTCCATACCCGCCCAATTAGCTTGGTGGGCCGGGCTTGACCCGTCCTTTTAATTTTTCGGGTAAAAAATATTTGTCTAAGCCCGCTAAAAAATTGGGCCGGGCGGGACGGGCCAAATGGGCAGGACAACCCATGAACAACTATAACTGTAGCCAACGCGATTCTTATTTAAAACCATCTTAACTTAAAATGGCTCGAGATAAGAGGAGGTAGTTCTTAGAAGTCTGAAATTAAGACGGTTTAAGCAAGATCAGGTCGACACTAAATTGCGATCATAACAAAAGATTTGAAGATTAACAGAATTGGGTTTTACCCTGGTGTATAATTGAATTAATGACTTAGTTGTACGCGTACAAATAGTTTCCGAGATCAACAAAAAAAGAGAAAAGGTACATCCGTCTCAATCATTGGTTTACCATGCCTTAGTTGTTGGCTGTAGCCCCTGAAAATAATCAGCATATACAAAATTGTTGGAGTCAAAGCTGGCATGCCTTAACTTAAACCGTTTCATACTCTCTCCGTCTCAGTCATTTATTAACCTTTTTTATTCTTTGTGAGGAGTATTTTAATCAAAGGTAAACAAAGAATTGGGACGAAGGGAGTATTTCTGTTGAAAATGTTTCAGCACAAAGGCCAGTAGTCTTCCCAAGCCATAGTGCTTAGGTTTTCGAGTTTGTGCTCATGGCCTAGTTGCTGAAGATAACCCCTCCACTCATCTCCGGCGTGAGAACCGGACTCACATTTCTTCTCACGGATATGCTCCAATTCCGAACACAGACCAATCCGTTTTGCTTCAAGGTCGGACCTTCGTGCAATGTACTCATCACGATTCTCAAGGTCGAGTTTTGCAGCATCCTCGACTTTTTTACCCAGTCTCTGAGTCCGATTGTCCTCTGATAAAGTCAGTCTTTCTGCTGGAAACTCTGTTGATTCTTCAATGTATTTTGACCATCTAATCCCTGCAGATTTCTGCAGGACTTGCTTGATGTCGTGTTCCGAGTTCTGAAACCACTCCATGAAAGTAGATACATTTTCTGTTAGGAGTTTATCAAAACCTCCATTTAGAATATCCATGTGTTTCTCTTGGTTTGGCTTGGATACGAGAATGTCTTCCAGAGAAGCTCTACAATGGGTTATCAAGTATTTCATGATACCAATGGCGGCGTTTCTTGCCTCATTTCTTTTATCAGAAAACAGCGCGGAAAGGATAATGCAGAGAGAACTATACAGATTGACATCAAGATTGCCTGAATGAAAGACAATTTCTTTGTGGGCATGTAATAGTTCTAAGACAATGCAAATATCAACCCCTGCTTCTTCTCGTGAAGAGATCGGCAATTCCAACTTTCGTTCCTCATTCATGCAACCTGAGGAGGAAATAAGACAGTCTTCTCCGAGAGTTGCCAAGAAGGATGGAAGGAGACAGTAGAGGATAACCCGATTCGTGCTCTTAATGATCAAATCAATTGGTTGACTTCCTCTCCAAATAGACAGTAGGCCTGCCCAAGGCAGGGATGTTTCCTCATTTTGACCGTCTTTCTTCACGAAATGTAGTATTGATAAGCAGAATTCAAGCACCCTTATCACATTTGAAGGCTGAGGAAAAACACCAATGTAAACACAGTCAGCCATCAAGCTGCAAAACGATCCCAAATTCGACCATAAGTTACTGTTATCCAACAGTTGGTCTTCCCTTTGATCATTGTTAAGGAGTCGCCGCTCTAGATAGTTCATTATTTTATGAAGGCAGAGAGCTTTAAAAGTAAGAACAGTTTCAGAATCGAAATTCAAAGGCACGCTCTCTAAAGTGGTTGTGAGAGCCGGAAATGAATTTGTTTGCTGAATGAGAGATTGTGAGAGTACTTCTGATATTAAATCCAATACAGCAGTGGCTCCTGCTGAACCGATATCACCAATGTAGCCAGAATTGTCTATTTCACGAAGAAGACGGGAAGAAGTCATAAAATGTGAGGTTTCATCTGATGACTTTTGAGGACTAGACTCTGTATTCCAAAAATCATCCCCTTCACTCGCTAACAAGGGAGATTCTGTGACGATTTCTGAAAAATCATGTTCACTTGTTGCCTTCAAAGCCAAATATGTCCTAGAGACATAAGAAGAAATAATTAGTAACGTTATGTACAAATGATTAAGACCCAAAAAAAATGATTACCCTAATGCATCAGCCCTCAAGGACTTTCGCTATTGGCGAGGTATGGGTGGTCGGATATATACAGTAGCAGATCTAGAAAATTTCCTTTCCGGGGCCCCAAGGAAAATATAAAACCTATGTTTACTTGAAGATATGAATTTATTCTATTTTTACCTAAGAATTGGACAAAATACACCAGAAAAAAAAAAACATGTTCCCAAGGTCCCGGGTCCCCTGAAAATAGGTCGTGCTTCCGCCACTGGATGTATACAGCCTCATCTAGAGAGGCTATTCCGGATGACACGTGATGAAAATTACTTTCAAAATTTCACATAACTATGCAAGTGAACCAGTTTGCTTTATTTGATCGTAATTCAAAGATTGATAAGACATGATATTGCATATAGATAATCCAACAAACCTCACAATGGAGAAATACAGCTCCACACAGTTCTCGAGAAATTCCGCCAGTGCACAAATTATGGAGAAAGCGGGCCATATTTTAGCCAAATTAGCCATAAATCTCAAAATTGAAGTTGCATTTGCAGCTGAGTCCCAGCCAAGAACTGGAAGAGCATGACTACTGTGCGGAGAAGCTTCACCATTCACTTCTTCAATAATATCATTGTTGCCTTCCACAAACTCCTCAGCTGCAGCTTCAGAGATTGTTTCCATGTGATCAGCAGTAATTTGCTTTAGTCGTAGCTGATCAAACGTAGATTTGACCATAGACACAATAGAATCCAAAAGCGGACTAAATTTCAAGCCATTAGAATCCCCATTACTTGTCATCAATACCTCAAAGTCGAGAATCCCAACTTCTGGTAGCTTTGGATATATAGGCTTGCTGAATATCAGGCAAAACATAGTATAAAGAATGTCAAGTGAATCATTATACTTTGGAAGTACCCGAGTTAGGGATTGATAGCCTCCACTCTTCTCGAATTTAAGAGCAAAGGTAGATGACGATGTGAGGCACATTCCTAGAATGGTGATGATCCATCCCATGGTAGTAGGATGGACAGCTTCATCAAGAAAATATGTGATTAGTTTTGATGAGACAATGGATTGCCATTTCTCAAGCAATTCCTCCGACGATATGGTTACTTGTAAATCTATGAATGCCTCCAAGAGAACATTTCTCAAATTTACACGCTTGCTTTTCGACTCTCTCATGGCATGGAGAGGCTTCGTAACTTCAAATGGATCATATGTTGTTAGCATAAACATTGTTACACTATTTAACTCGGAATCAAGAAACTTACCTTCTAAGAGAACCGTAAGTAGGACAGCAAATTTCTCCATGACAAGTACGTCAATGTCATCCATATGTAAAGCTACTAACAAATGTTGGACAATGTTTTTTTCATGCAAGGTAACAAGGTTATGATCTTTGTATTTATATACAGAGATCAAGGTCTCAAAGAAGTTTAATATTTCAAGCTGGGTAGAAACAGAAGCCATCACCCAAATTGTCCAGTCAAGCAAAACATGCTCTAATAAATCTCCATTAGAGATCGCACCAGAGAATGATGGAGCGATAGCTATTTTAGAATCCAAAGGTTCGGTGTGGTGACTAAATGTTCCTTCGTCAGCAAATGTGTCACCCTTACTTTCA
The DNA here is from genome assembly GCA_009801015.1 of Silene noctiflora. Classification (NCBI taxonomy): domain Eukaryota; kingdom Viridiplantae; phylum Streptophyta; class Magnoliopsida; order Caryophyllales; family Caryophyllaceae; genus Silene; species Silene noctiflora. The sequence goes on from VHZZ01000002.1 coordinate 51,947, forward strand.
TGATACTCAGATAAATAAAGCTCATCAAGGATCTTTATGGTTTGAACTTCCGGGGAATTGGCCTCAGGCAAGGGTTCGGGGGATGACAAACTATTTTGAGCATCATTTAGGGATGAATCCTTGTGAATAGTAATATTGAAGAGAATACGAAGACATTGGACGTCAACTAAGTCTATTCGTGCTCGAAGGAATAATGATAGCAGCTGATAACCTTTGCATGCTTTCATCTGTTTAGCTCTTTGAGAACTTTGATGAAGGGTAGAAGCAAGTAATGTCAAGGCAATATAAAGCATGTCACTTGTTTCAGCACTTTCAACAAGAGCTAAAACAACGGCAATTCCTGTGAATGGGTGGATGATGTTTCCAGTTACACATCTCCTACAAATTGAGATATCTCCACACAGATGTCCAGAGCGTGGAATGCCTGAAAAACGAGGGAATCCCGCCACAGAAAAGGGAAAAAGACCGTGAAAAAATTATACAGGTTATATTTTAGACAGCACTAAAAAAATTCTTATCAAATTTGGAATTTGGATACTCCCTCCATTACAGTGAATAAGCTACAGTTGACTGTTTTCCCACACTAAACGGCAAATGGCTTATTCAGTGGAACGTAGTATTCGTAAAGAAAATGAAGATCTATAAATACTTACCAGTAGGGGAAAAGGTAAAGGACACAGGGTCAGCAAGATTGAGTAAGCTCAAACTCTGAGAAGCTGGCAAAGCTTCTGTTCGTGTTGCGTTGAATGCATAAATAAGTTTCTTTCCACAAAGCTCCACCCAAAGATTTTCCAGCATCTCCAAGCTGAAATCTGTCTTTTTACCATCTGACTGAGAAAGCACTACTTCATCAGCAGTCAGAAGACTTTGTGTGCCATCACCAGATCTATCTTCACCTCCGACTCCCTGAAATCGAACTTTATATCCTCTACCAATAAAGTACAAGAAATGAATACACTCAAGTGAGAGCTGTTCCTCGAACATATAAAAACTTCGAAGGGCCCACTTCAAGTCGCTCACTTTTGTATGTATAGCAGACACCCCTGTAGTTATCAGCAAGCCTTGTTCAGCTAACAATGGAGAATATCTAAGCTGTCCAGTGTGCCTCAAATTCCCATCAACATACATGTATACTATAGCAGATGGATGCTCAGCAACCAATGCATTTACAGGGCCGATGATAACAGCGAGATGATACCATTCTCCTACTTCTAATTCTAAACTAGAAGATGAGAGTGAGTAAGTGCTGTTTATATCAAGTGTTAACACACCGTCCTTAAGATAAACTTCTTCACTGTATGGATTGTCTTGATCTGTTGAACTAACAGAAAACAGCGGCAGATTCATGCCCGTTTGCTGTGAATATAAATTCTTATATTTGAACCAGCAAACATAAGAATAGCCTTCCGCTGGTGGCCATGACCTTTCCCTTAAAGGCACTGCGATGCAAGCATGCCCCATTTTGCTCATATCAAGTTCCAAACAGGGTCCTAATGTAGCACTCTCACAGGCCAAATCTTCCATAAATAACACTCTTCCCAAAATATTGACAAGATTGTGGCTTGCGTTAATTTGCCTCATTTTTAACAAGTACTGAACAAGCAGCCGAAGTTCTGAAGAGGACAGCCTAACATTTCGAATTCAGAAGGTCAGTGTTTCACAAAAGCAAGTAAGCTAACATTTTAGTTCTCACTTTATGATTTACTCCGTAGGATATTTTCTGAATTCCATCTCTTTACCATAGTTCTAATGAATATGCCACTATTACAGGCCGAAATACACAATGCAATTACCATCACAGTTGTTAATCAGCTACTAATTCAGTAAATCCATCAGCCATACAAATCAGAAAAAAGCTACTAGCAGAATTAGAATATGAACATCACCACACTTCAAATTAGTTCCTACATCGGTTAACTGTAACTCTACACTATTGCAAAGAAAATCTCTTTACTGTAAATACTACTCGTAAATCACATACTTAACCTGCTGAATTACCTAACTATGACCACAATGCACTTACCATCAAAATTTACTCATCCAAATTAAATATCTTGATCACATTGACTCAACACTACACATTATACGACGATATTATCAATTCAGCATTGTTTCAGATAATATTAGCATTAAGTTATCAATACAGTATAAGATAAATTTCCTCGAAAACTCGAACTATAAACATTTACTGCCTACATTTATAAGACAACAGAGCATGAACAGAACAAAAATAACCAGTGCATGCAGAAAATAATGCAGATGTCAGCTAAGCTAGTTAGCAAAGTCACGAGGGATGGTACTCATGACCTGGGTTCAAATCCTGTCATCAACATATTACCCTTGTGGGTTGTGGCTCCCTTTACAGCAAAAAAAATACAGAAAATAATGAAACATTGACTTCAGTAAAGAAATTTACCCTGAAGGGAAATAATCACAAGAAATATCTGTAATTGAAACCCCATTTTCTGAAGAATTTGACCTTGTTAACTGATTCCCAGAAAAACCCACCTTTCCTTTAATATCCTTAATCAATGTACTTACCCAAGACTCCATCTTTGCATAGTTTTGGTATCTGGGTATCTAAAATTTACAGCTTTTAAATGATAATAATCACAGAAAAACAAGATTAATAGTAATTTATATGCATTGAATATCAACATCGTGCAGTAGACTAATGTCATGATTTTTTGTTGCAGAGATGATGCTACAACGTGTTCAGCAGACAGCACACACTTTTTTGTTTTCTTAATTTTTGAGCTGAAATTTGCATGTTATTTAGGAAATGTTCATTGGGTCAATTCGTCGAACATATGGAGTGCATTCCAATTGGTCGTAAATTGAGGAGATTAGGGATTCTTATTTGTTCCTGCTAATCATAGGAATGTTCTCTAGGGTAGGTGATTGAGGTGGGTGCACCCGTCCCCGCCGAGACATGTATTGTACGGGTACAATACATGTACTAACGGATGGTCGGGTGTGTACATCTATTGTACCCGTAGTAGTTGAAACGGATACGAGGACAATACTAACTGATATAGAGAAAATTACAATGTCTCTCAATCGGATTGGATTTGGGTCGCGTCATTTCCGGGTTTGATGGTTATCAAGTTATTTTAAGATAATGAGCAATATACTACAATAACATTCGAATAAGGTTAGATAAGTTCGGTTCAATCCGGGTTGCAGGTCGATTATTCAAACTTGTTTTTGCATCATTTCATACAAGGAATATCGATTGTAGGAGTCTTATATAGTTATATCGACCAAGTATCAGTCACATTAATTAAATATCGGTCTTATATAGATCAACGTTTGATTATACAACGAAAATATCAAATTGTAGAACTGAATGAGACAAGAAAGTAGATTTTTTTAACTTTCATATTCTTTCGGTATTTTAATCAGAGGTAAAACGATATTTGAGACGAAAGCATCATTATGCAGCTTGATTCCTAGGCTGTATGCTTGACATCCACTGAAGAACAACTTCATCAAGTGATTTCGTAGAATCTCCACATTCATCGACCGATGATCGAGCTCGACTCCTAAATTCCGCCATACGAGTCGCAATTTGCGTACCCTCGTCGCTCTCCAGCAAATCCTTAACAACTTTCGCAACATTATCAGCTTCGACTATGCCCTTTTCATTTATTTCCGGCCTCAATGCCACCTTTAATCCTCGATCCAGCATCGCTGCATTTGTTTTCTGCTCAGCGTATAACGGCCAAGCAATCATAGGCACGCCATGAACTAAACTTTCTAAAACCGAGTTCCAACCACAATGTGTCAAAAACCCGCCAATTGACTTATGACTAAGCACCTTAACTTGCGGTGCCCATGACCGGACTAAAAATCCACGATCCTTAGTCCGGTCAACGAATCCACTAGGCAAGAACCCGAAAGAATCATCCTCACCTTGGACACTGAAATATGACCCGAATGACGATTCATCATCGGGATTCCGAACCACCCATAAAAACCCGTGCCCGCTTTTCTCTAACCCGATTGCTAATTCGGTTATTTGCTCGCCTGACAATGTCCCCCCGCTCCCAAAGGACACATACAGCACTGACTTACATGGTTGTTGGTCCAACCAGGTCAAACACTCTGAACCCGATTCATTACCATCCCGATCAAAACTCGGCCGGACTATCGGCCCTATAGGGTAAACCGGAGGCCAGTTCGGATCCCCGTTTCTCAAACCCGTAAATGCATCCGGTTCAAGACTTTGAAAACTATTAACAAAAATTCCTTCGGTCAACGCGTATTTTTTCACATGGTGCAAGTTCCATGCGTAAGCCTCACCCTTTCTGTCTTGAAACGAATCTTCAATGTCGTCATCGTGAAATTCAACCATGCAACCCGGCAATACAAGCGGGCCATCCATGTCGCGAAACTCGCCTTCCATTGTTTGATCAAGTCGAGGGAGATTCAGAAGAAAAAGCAAGTACGTTGCATTAGTAGTAAAATAGATATAAGGAGGAACACCAACCTCCTTCGCTACGTCGAAAAAAGCCGAACCAAAAAGGTCCGTAACTAGAGCCAGAAGATTAAACCGGCTAGCCAACGACGACAACACAAAACGAAAGGGAATAACACAATGAACCGGAATTAAAGACAGTGTAACATCATGAGAAACGTCTAAGGGTAAATGTGTCAAGTCAACGGGCGGGAGGAAATGGTAAGAAATGTTGTTAGGAAGGGAGGATAGTAGGGAAGATTCTTGTTGAGACGGGATGTCAATGGATCGGGTCTGGAGTAGAAGGGTGACCGAGAGGTCGAACCGAGTGACTAGGAGCTTGGCAAACTCAATGAATGGGATGAGATGACCTAGTCCTGGTGTAGGAACTATGGCTATGTGTGATTGTTTTATTTTTTGTTCTTCCATTGTTATGTTTTTGATCTTTGTTAGAGGTATGGATGTCTCTTCTATGAAGTCAACTAGATCATATAAATATATAATCGAAAAAAGAAAAAAAGGAATATACATCGGATGTACTATATTACTCCCTCCGTCCCGGTCATTTGTTATCCTTTGGTTTTGGCACAAAGACCAAGGAAAGAGGAGGGAGCCAATTATAAGTTGACAAGTGGACTAAATTGAATGTGAAAGATCAAATTACTCATCAAATCCAATCCAAAAATAGAAAGGACAACAATTCATTGAGACACCCTAAAATGGAAAAGGACAACAAATGACCGGGACGGAGGGAGTAGATTTTACTCCCTCCGTCCCGGTCATTTGTTGTCCTTTGTTTTGGCACAAAGACCAAGGAAAGAGCAGAGATGACAAATGAACTAAATTGAATGTGAAAGATCAAATTATTCATCAAATGTAATACTCCCTCTGTCCCGGTCATTTGTTGTCCTTTGGTTTTGGCACAAAGACCAAGGAAAGGAGAGGGAGTCAATTATAAGACGATAAGTAGACTAAATTGAATGTGAAAGATCAAATTACTCATCAAATGCAATCCTAAAATAAAAAGGACAACAATTGACTGAGACACCCCAAAATAGAAAAGGACAACAAATGACCGGGACGGAGGGAGTACTAAAATAGAAAGGACAACAAATCATTGAGACACCCAAAATGGAAAAGGACAACAAATAACCGGGACGGAGGGAGTATTTGTTTTTGAGCATATGTGTATTTTTTTGAGCTTGTTAAAGTTAATAAGTTAGATTTTAATTTTTTTTTAGTTAAAAGTGAAATGTTTTTGAATTTTATTGCGATTTTTTGAGCTTAATGTTTAAATGAATGAACTCGGAAACTTTATAAGAAAGTTGCGCTCATAATTTTTAAAACAAAACTCAAAAATTTAATTATAATGCTCAAAAATTATACAATTGGTGATAGTACATCGTATGTATAATCTACTTACTGATATAATCATGACAAATACTTGTTTCAGACCGATCTTTTTTCGTTTGACATAAAACGGACAAAAATATTATCATTTTACCATAAAATGTTACCATCAAGTTATATTATTAAACGGTGACAACTTTAATTATAATATTTTATTATTAAATAGTCACGTTCCATTAAAAAAATATTAACATTTTCTCGTCTGATGACATAGTCTCATATTTGCCTCAATATTTTGTATTATCATTTGAGGTCATGAATGTGTTGGTTTATTTTTATTCAAAAATAGGAGTAACATGCAAGTATGTTATATCAAGTTGTGCATTAAAATTTGCAACTAGCCATCATGGGAGTATAGTACATCAATGAGACAATGAATTTTTGCAAAAAAAAAAAAAAAAAAAAAAAAAAAAAAAAAAAAAAAAAAAAAAACTTATTGTTATAATATTAAAGACTATCGTTTCGCTTATATATAACGAGATAGGAGTCCGACGAGACCAATCCCAGAAAACTTAACGACGAGAATGACAATGGAAAACTGGGTGAGACGAGAATGAAAATATTAGTATTCTTGTTTAAGAAGAATAGCAAAAACTTATCACATATACAACGGGAAATATAGCAAATCACCCCCATAAGTTTGATGCTATGTGCAATCAAGCCCTTTAACTTGTAAATGTAGCAAATCAGCCCCATACGTTTGTCTTAATGTGCAATTAACCACATGTCTTATTTTTAAGAATAAAATTTTCTAATTAAATATTTTACCATCATGAAAATCAAAATTATTGATTAGATTTTAATCCTAAAATTCTTGATTATTAAAAAACATGTTCAATTTTTATTTCTTTTATTTTAGCGAAAAACGTTTCTAATATGAGAATTGTTAATGATGTTATAATGAAAAGTTACATGACCAAATTTTTGTTTATACTAAAATTGGTTCGCATTTTTCATTGAATATGTAAATATTATAATTAATTATTTAAGAAATATATTTATAATAGTTTTTATAATAGAAAATAATAGGTTTGAGTTAAAAAAAATGGTAAAAAAAATTGATTTGTGCTTAATTGCACATTTTTGAAAAGTTATGGGGCTAATTTGCTCCAAGTGAAACTTAGGGGGCTGATTTGCACATAGTTCATAAGTTAGGGGGGGTAATTTGCTACATCCCCGCATATACAACTATACAAGTAAGATGCTATTGTTTAGTTTTATTTTTTAAATGGTTATGCCCGTTTGAAAATCGACCAACCGCTTTCAATATATGTCAAATGGCATGTCAATTTGGAACTCATATATCAAGTTGCCCACATTCCTACATTTTAACAACTTATTTATACGTCATTAACTATTAGTATGAGAAATTTTTAGTCACAATATAGATACTAAAAAGAACTAAAATATTCAACAATCCGTTGTAGTCTAGTTGGTTAGGATACTCGGCTCTCACCCGAGAGACCCGGGTTCAAGTCCCGGCAACGGAATTTTTTCCTTTTTTTTTTCTGAAGTCGTCGATAAGCATAATTTATTCCGCATGAAAAAATAATTCGATTTACTTTTACCGTTATTGTTTTCCAATTTTAAGACAAACAACTTATCTTCAGTGAAACGTTACTAAATAAAATCTATTATCGTTATCAAAAACACAACCCAATACAGCATGAAGTGTACAAGGGGCGCAAAATTACCGCGAACTGTCACAAATCACTACTAAAAATAGAATTTTAACTAGTTAATTTATTTTCTAAAAATAGTTTCCGAATTGTAATATTCGTGGCAATATTAATTGACAACTTTTTTCACAAAAAGTCCGATACATGCCTGGTTGTCAAATTGTCGAGGATACATTAATTTCTGGGTATAAAAAGGCTTGCATAGTCATATTAACAATTAACAATTCAAATTTGTAAACTTCAAACAATTTAAATAGAAACAACAACAACATCAGAGCCTTAATTCCAAAATTTATTCGCAATGACTGCAAAAACACCGTCTGCCATGGAATCTTGTTCTTGCTTCAAGCCGAATGAAGCCTTTGTTGAACGTGTAGCGCACGCGTTATCTCACCCTCTTTTACTCTTGTATAGGTCGGATCCTGACTTCTTTGTGCACGGTTCGACTGGGAACGTGTACGTTGTCAACTTATCGGCTACCCCGTCTTGCACATGTCCCGACAAGGTCTCGCCGTGCAAACACATTCTCTTTGTGCTCGTCAAGGTTTTAGGTGTTTCCCTTGATGATTCTTGCTTGAGACGACGAGTTTTGAAGCCGTCTCAACTTGAGAGGCTTCACTCCACCCCCAGTTCTATCGGCTCTCTCGCAGACCCGGGTTTGCGAGAGAAGTTCCATCAGGTTTTGTTTCTGAGGAAGGAGCTGGGAGGAGGTAGCGGTATTGGCGCCACTAAATTAACGCCTTGTGAAGCTGTTGAGAAGGGTGCTACATGTCCGATATGTTTGAATGAAATGGGTGGATCGGGTGATAGGTTGTTATCCTGTGGAACGTGTAAGATCCCGGTCCATGAGAAGTGTTTGATGGCATGGAAGATGACTACTCAAAGGAGAAAACTTGTGCGATGTGTGACTTGTAGATCGATGTTGGAGGACAAGGCAGACCGCGAGAGGTATCTTAACTTGAACGACTTTTTTCAACGCGGTCACAGTTCTTCCTCGAATGCAGCCTCGAATACAGCAAGTGGATAATCGTCGATATTCTTCCATGGTAAATTGCAAGGTTTTTTTTTGTTACGACATGCTCCGTCTGATGATTACATTGTCGATATGTACAGAACAACAAATTGTATGCCATTGAATGATCTAGAATCGGCTGAGAATAATCGTACTGTAAGATCGTCAATGTACCGATATGCAGGCAAAAAAAAAAATTGATCAATGAATTTGCTTCATGTCTCAAATATTTGATATTATCCTCCTACAAGAAGACGGTGAGACTTACTGTCTGCAATAGAGACGGTAGCCTAACCTGGTTAGTCGACACACAAACATTAAATTTACTCGAAAACACCATAAGAATAGCAGTAAAATACTGCAGAAAATGAAATCCTTTTATTCTGCCAAATCTCTAAAACTATCACGAACTTTCAAGTAACTACTACTTCCGTTCCAATCAACTTTTAAAGCGGATTTGATGAAATTAGAGGCGAGTAAACAAACGTTTCTGCTAGACATGGACTGCGCCAATGTGGAATATACTACCAGGTCATTGTCTATATCCGCTTCTTTTGCCAGCCAGGTCCAAAGGGTGGGATGCGAATGAATAACTTTAGTAGGTTAAGCAAACATGCGGTTTTATAATAATGCTCATTTAAAACCGACTTACAAAAGTATTTGTAAAAGACGACAACTTATTAGTGCCAATTGAGCGAGACAACTGGTGGTTCTAACTTCTAAAAGCAGAAAGTATAGCTAAAAATTGTCAATAACACAGTGTGCAACTACTATAAGTCTACAACTACTTGAAAAAGTTTGCCATTTTGCCATTTGTTTACAGCAACTCAAATTACACATTACTATTATTCGGGTTTTTGAAAATAAAGAACCTACCTCACCCTGGAACCACACATCTTGATCCATCCCGCGACTGGTTTATGGTCATGCCTTATAGTGGCATACCTTTGGGGACGATTTTGTCTTTGATCCACATATACATAGGCACGAGTACATAGTATGTGGATGCCATCACCCCAAGAAGGAAGCGGTAGAGAAACACAAGTGGCTTCACCGGCTCTTTCACATCCTCGGCTTTGGGACCAAGCTACATCACAATATTTCAGGTCAAAGCAAGCTTAGTCGATTATATACACACTGAAGTAATTGGATGAGTTGAAGTACGCATCAAAATTCTTCCATGTTTTGAGGAGATTAATCACATAGGAGATAATAATTTAAAATTAGGAGATAACAAAAATGACGAGAGACGGGGAGAAGTTAGTTAGTCAGTTGTGGATGTACCTAGTTTTAGTTCTTAATACTTGGTCCCACAAAAGTTGTGTGATAAAAGATAAAGAGTGATAGTAACAACTTTAGAGAGAATTTTGGAGAACGAAGTTAAAACGAAACAATGCTTTCAAGGAAGAGGCGTGTTGGCACTCGAATAAGAGAGGTTTACCTGCAATGGAGAATCCCCAGAAGCAGGCTTGACGCCAGTTACAGAACAACCCATGATAAGCCCATGGCGACGAACCCCTCTGTACCACTTAGGTCCAATCCTTTTTATCTGGACGTCCTTAAATCCTGCCTTCGTAAACCATTCAATATATTCTTCCTCCTTGGGGAAAAGCATCCACACATCCGCAAAGAAGCGAGAGAGCCAGAATGTTGGATAGACAGGACCAATCAAGCAAGCTTTGCCTCCCAGTTTTAGCACCCTGTAAGCTTCCCTTATGCCTCGTTGAGGATCAGGCCAATACTCAATGCTGTTCACAACCGAGTACCGGTACAAATCAGCTCACAATGAATGTATGAATGATGTTACTTCCTTATGACCATCTCAAACCATTAGTTAAAAACTCTCTAAAGACAACAAATTGCAAGTTTAGAAGAAATCAGTCACTTGCCGAATTTATAGTATGCCTATATCACAACTACTACCAACAGTTCGTTTTTAGATGAGTTCGCATTTCTAACTAGAAAATGACAGTGGAAACACCACTCAAAATGATGGATACCATTTATTTGCCGAATGATTCATATAAACAAGCACAATGAGTGCTCCATTTCATTCCATCCCAAGTTCTAAACAATTTGCTAAATAAGTACTCAGTAATTCAACAGTTTGCACAATTTTTATACCGTAATCTACATATCGTGCATATCACATTTATGTCATCCACATTTGACTTCAGTGTTATATATCATGAGAGATCATCGGTAGAAGTTGACATCATCGGTGAATCTTGTATCATGCATATCACATTTATGTCATCCTAATTTGACTTTGGTGGTCAATTAAAGTCGACTTTAACAATTAAAAAGTTGTAGTTTTCTACATTGTCGAAATTCATATCTTTTGAGCATCAGATGACATAAGACGGAGATATGATAATTTGAGTAAAAACCCGAGACAACAAAAGACAGCATGCAATACCTTCCAGCAGAAACATATCTATCAGCATAATCAGTAGGAAAGGGAAGATCCTCAGCATCACCCTCAATGATCTTACATTCCTTCAAAGGCTCCTTAGCCTTCGCCTTAGCAAGCTGATGAGGTGACTGATCCAAAATGGTGACATTCTTCGCATCCACGTGTTTAACAATACCCAAAGTAGTAAACCCAGTTCCACCACCAACATCAACCACAATCATATTCCTATCATTCAAATCAGCCGGCTCCAACGCCTCGGCCCTCATATCCTCATTCCAATGTGGTGGATTCACAAAGTTATCATACACTATAGACAAATACCTATAAAACCAGAAAGCCTCTTGCTTGTGCTGTATAAACCTAGGTTGTGCAGCAGGCCTAGATGCTGAAGAAGCACTACATTTTGTAACTAGGGTTTTGGACCTTAAATCTCTAGGTTTATTTGGTAAAACCAGATTCAATTTGGGGATTTTTTTATACTTAGCATGCGAATCTAACCCTAATCCATACAAGGGTTTTCCTCCAATTAAGGACAGTTTATCAGTTCCATTCAACATTGTAAAAGACATTAAATTTCACAAAAATGACAGATACCCAGATGCAAAAATCAACTAATTTGATAAACTAAACACTACCCAGATGCAGAAATCAACAAATTTGATGAAACAAACAGTACCCAGATGCAGAAATCAACTAATTTGATACAAGGTTTAGAACTTTTGGACTTTTTAATGACATACAGAATGCATGCAATTAGGAAAACAAAGGAAAGAGCATACCAAACAAGGGTAGACGAGAAAGAAAATGTATAATAAAGATGAAGATGATGATACAGTCTATGGACTGGAATGATACAAAGAGGCTTTTCAATCTGTTTTTGTAGTGAAGTTATTGTGGGGTCTAATTTAATCAGTCGACTGATAAACAACTAAACAAGTGTTGTGTGATCTTCTTTGTTTTCTGTTTTTTCCGGAAAGTATGGTTTTTTCGTTTTTATAAAATGATCTTAAAGTACCAAATTGGCTGGTGTGAGTGGTAAGGGCTCCCATCTCTTAAACAAGTGGTCAGGGGTTCGATTCCTGACTCTTGCGAATGAAAATTGCCAAACTCGGGAGGGGTCAACCTGGGGTCAACCCAAGGAGATTGCCCCAGCTGTCGGTAGGGGATACTCCTGGTAAGGATTTCGTTTGCTTATTTAGGCTTTAGTCAGTTGGGTATTAGGATGGAGTATGGTGGAGATTGGAGAATGTAGTACAATACTTTTTTTCACGACCCAAGTTTTTGAGAGGAAATGAAAGGGGTAATTTCGTTAAAAGGTACTGTATTTAGTAAAATGTGTACTGCGAAAATCAACACCTTTTTTTTATTACAAAGTTAATGATTTCAATTTATAACTTTTCTTAAAAGTAACTTAATAAAGTTTTTTCACGAAACTAATAATATTAGTTTATTTTATTGTTTTANTAAAAGTAACTTAATAAAGTTTTTTCACGAAACTAATAATATTAGTTTATTTTATTGTTTTATACAGTGTAAGTATGTATCAAGTCATTTCTAAGAAAAATTAGCAATTTTATATTTTATAATTTTATGACTCTTTTATTTTATTTTATTGATTAAAACATTATAATTATAATTTAGAATTTAATGAAAAAATCATACTTTAAAAAAAGATAATAGTTTAATGGGGAAAATCTCATTTATTTCCTTAGATAAGTAGATGGAGTTTGGAGGGAAAACTTTTGAGAATTTTTATCCTCTTAGTAGTAAGGAGGATAGAAATGTGACACCCCGCTATTTAAGACACCAAAATATAACATGGTTGAAAAGGTAAGTAGCGGAAATACGGGATTTTTCAAAACATTTTTGGAGTCTGAAAGCGAAATGTCA
>VHZZ01000002.1:67497-78378 GCA_009801015.1 Silene noctiflora
TACATTTTAATTTTTTGCCGCCAAAACTCAAATTTTACTGAGCTTATATGTAATGTTTTTGAGTTATATTGTAATTTTTTGAGTTTAATGTTTAAGCGAATGAACTAAAAAACTTTATAGTAAAACTCAGAAACTTTAAAACAAAACTCGAAAACTTTATTATAATGCTCAAAAAATGCAAAACTGGTGATAGTACATCGGATGTATAATCCACTTACTGGTAAAGTTATGATTACTGAATTTAAAAATTTCATCGATAATATACTGGTCTTGGTGTTTCCTATGCACCAAAAAAAATATGAATGATCTTAACAAAAAATTAGTAAAATATGTTGACATAATTACATATGGTAAACGTGTTGGATAGAGGGGTCTGAATACGAGTCGGACTAAATATGGTCGAGTCATGTAGGTTGCAGGTTGGGTTAGGTCATATTATGGGTCAAAAAGATATAGTTTTTCACGCCCTTTTTTTTACCATTTTAAAATAGAAAATTACATGTAGAACAAATCGAGATTTTTGGGTTTTTAACCCTTGAAATACAAGCAGAGTCAAATTAGAATTCGACAGGTCTAAATAGAGCCCATAGAAAAGTCGAGGCTTAGGTTAAATTTTCGGTTCACATGTAAGTGGAGTAGCAAGTTTGGAATGGCTCGAGTTACGCCTCTATAAGTTTTTAAAAATGACTAGTCTAGGCTCGATTTTATCCCTTTTTTGCGGTTAAGATTGGTCGTTCAATAGACGTGGCAGGCTGGCAGCCCGTGAACAGCTCTAATATGGAATAGGAACGAAGAGATAATATGATACTCGTATTTTTTACCTTACCCTTTCTTTATCCAATTGGATTTCTTAGTATCAAAATTGATCTTATATATTGAAACCGTCTCACAGAGCAACCAAGTAAAGCATGGGTCGTGCTCTGGGAGTCGGAATTCCTTATCAATAACGTACAGGGCAACGGGCAGAGACGTACATAAAAGGAGGTTATAATAGGTCTTAAGTTAAGACGGTCCTATGCAAGACAAACTGATAGGATTAGTATTGCTCGGTTCAACAAATGAGTTGTTCAATCTGGTTTTAAGCCGTTTTGGGTTCCTATTACTGTCCAACAAATGAATGTCCACTCTCATTTTACACCGTTTTACATCCCGGTCAGACAAATTCTAATCCCGGAGACATTGATATCGGTTCAAGAGAGAAGAGCTCATAGGACCCGGACTCACCCGGCCCATCCGACTCTTTACAAAGGGAGTATGGAAAATGCACAGTAAAAAAACACAGGGATGTGTGCGCTTACATCATCACAATCCGTTTGTCAGTGTGGGCTGTAAAAATCACGATAGGCGCAGTCCACATTAAACACGGGACAGTAATCGATCACCTTATTCACAATGAAGCTCATAGAGCTGCAAACAACACCATTACCATGAAAGCACTTGTGAGTTGTGGCAATGGTTCAAGTTGAGAGGTCCTACTCGAGGACTCGTTCTGTAGAAAGACTCACCATGTCGTCACATAGACAGAATGTTCGACTTCAGATGAGAGTCTCAATGATCTACATAGTTACATGCCTAAAGGATAAAGGTATCAAATGTACTCGACCACCTTTTCCTTATACTGAAAAGGTAGAAAGATTGTTATCGAAGGTTAGGTCGAGAATACAACATTAAAACTCTCACAGCAGATCATGAGAATGAGAATGCCAACAACTTTTCATACCAGCCATAGACATCCCAATTTTCGTTGTTAAATTAATTACGACAAATTCTAATACATCACCTACATTATCTCAATGGGAAAAAAAAAAATCCTGCCGCATATGGCGGGTAGGTAATCAGAGATCAAATTTTGAAACGAATTGAAATTACAGAATAATCCATCCACAAAAACGGCTAACAATGAAAGCTATATTACAACGGTTAAGAGACGTGGTTATGCGACACTATCTAGTTCCTAAGTAAAAGAATTTCAATCTTCACACAGTCACACTCACATTGAATATTTATTATTTTCTTCTAAGAATCTAGAAAAAATAAACTCAGGACCTCACTTAGCCAACATTAATAAAACTCAAGGAACAGTCAGTACCTGGACAGACTGGAGCATATCGGACACGGCAACAATTTGGTCCCCAGACTTGATCATGTCCCGTAATTTCAATAAGGAGAAAGTTCTGCTCAGGTTATTGTCCATGTCTTCTGAAAAGTTTAACCGGAACGGAACCAATCCCCATTGTAGATTCAATCGCTTCCGCACAGAAGTAGTGGGCGTGAAAGCAAATATGGGGCAGTCTGGTCGACACCGGGAAAGGAGAGATGCCATATGCCCGTCCATGGTGTATACAAACAATGCATCTGCTTGCAATTTGCTAGCTGAAAAGTTCGGCAACAAACCATCAGACCCCATCCATAGGAAACATTTGTTGTATTATCATATTGAAAATGTTTATCCTGAATAATAATTTGGGTCGTCTCATATAAATTGTATACTCTCTTTCCCAATCATTTGTTTACCTTGATTAAAACTATCCTCACAAAGAGAATAAAAATGTTGAACTAAGCCAAAGGGAGTATTAAGGAACCGTAGCAAGAAGAGGATATGAAACAAATACAAAGGTAAAAAGGAGCAGAACAAAAGGAAGGCGGGAAAGAAGAGGGGGCAACAAAAGGTTAAGAGAGAGGTGAGAGTAAACAAAAATAAAATGAACTCTGTCGTGGAGTTTTTGTTTTTGTTTTGGCATCAAAGGAAAAACAAGAGGAATAAGCATTACAAAACCGAGATAGAGAAATAGAAAGATGATGCATGAACTTTACAATCAGAATTACAGGCTCTATAACTCTAATAACGAGCATAAAAAGGAAAACGGGGGGGAGTAGGGGATTTAAAATAAGGGTGACGGGAAAAGGAGTGGGAGAGATTGGGAGGGATCTATTTTCCCTCCTCCAAGGCATACTAAAATCCCTCGCACCATAGGAAAGATTTGGAGGGAAATTGTATCCAAACAACCACACCCTATTCCCCCTCCCTTCCCCTTCACTCCCTTTCCCTCCTATTTTGTATCCAAACAAGCTCTAAGGCTTTGGTCGGATAGGGGAATTTGGAGGGAAAGGGAGGGGAGGGATTTGGAGGAAGGAAATTTCCTCTGTTTGGGTAGCAAAATGAGGGTGGAGGAATTTGGAGGGGGAAAATGGGTCCCTTCATTTCCCGCCTACAAGCCAAATTATTTCCCTCCAACAAAGGAAAGATTTGGAGCGAGAACTCCCCTTCCCTTCCCTCCTTTCCCTTCTCTCTTTCTCCTCCCCTCCCTTTCCCTCCATTTTTTGTATCCAAACAAAGGTAAAGTTCATCTCTAAGAATTTGATACAGCACAAAGAAGGAAGAAGTCTACCTATTGTAGCAGCAGAGTAACATATCTCCTCTTTTATGACATCAGGCAATGAAGATGATAGCTTTATGAGTTCCACTTCTTCATCAACTCTCTCTTCGCGGCACCACCTCTCAATTCTTAAGCTGACACTTCTAAGAACTGCTAATGCCTTTTCAGGGAATAGACCCATTGCCGATTCACCAGAGAGCATCAATGCATCAGCTTGCTGCCGAACAGCTTCAGAAACATCAGCAACTTCAGCTCTAGTAGGTGTAGGATACTCAATCATGGATTCCAAAAGTTGGGAAGCAACGATGACAGGCTTGTTAAGCTGCCGGCATAGATGAACAATTCTTTGCTGAGCAAATGGAACTTGCTCTAAAGGTATTTGGGAGCCCATGTCTCCTCTAGCCACCATAGCTCCATCAGATACCTCAATGATTTCTTCCAAGTTCTTCAGAGAGTCTATGCTCTCTATTTTTGCAATAACGGCAACATTACTGCAAACCATAACAATAAGAAAGTTACTGGAGATAAATTTGTTCTCAGAAGGAAGGCAGACCGATAAGAAGCAAACAATACTCCATTCCATTTATGTTGTCTCATCTGACTGAAGGTTGTATTTAGGAAAAAGTAATGAAATACGTCGTTACCCTTTGACAATAATTGTCAATAAGGGAGTAAGGGGAATATTATTAAGATGGACTATTATTATTTACAAAACTGAAGGCGATATGGATTTCATTAATTTATTTTACTAGATATAGAAAGGGGACAATTATTTTGAGACAACTTGAAATTGAATCATGTGAAAAGACACAACAAGTAGTTTGGATGTGCTCTTCATTGGCAACAGAATACTACTGATATAATTTGATACCAAATTCTGTTTTTTTAAAAGACTAAATATGGTATAATAAAATTAAGTAAAAAAATAAAAATAAAAATAAAAAATAAAAAGGGAAAAGGCTTAACATGGGGTGGAAGAGGTGCGAATTTGTCTTTGCAAGGTACTTAAACAAGATAAACGTCCTTTCCCCAATAATCAGGAATGTAATAGTGCAAGACTCAAAGTGTTTACCGGTTAGGAGACCGTGCAGCAATGTAGCTCTTCAAATGGTGAATTGCATCAGCTGATCGTACAAATGATAACGCGATGAAATCCACACCTTCTGCAATTGCGAAATCAATATCCAGYCAATCCTGTAGAACAATGAAGTTGCAGTGTTGGGAGATGAAATCAACCATAAGGTATAATGGAAYGCAACATAAAATAACAAACTGTAGCCATGTGATCACTAAGCTCATGCTAAAAGGTCGAGAATTCAAGATAAACCCTGACCTTGGATGTGATTGTCGGAAGCATACTGCTGTGTTGTTGAACCAGTCTGCCATTCCTCCATAATGCAAGATTTGCCCGTGGCAATAATAACCCAGGATCAGTGCACAAGCACTTGACATCAGGTCCAATTTTCTCTACAACCTCAAAGCGRACCATACCACCATCTACTAGAAGTTCATCACCCACTTCCACATCTAGTTTCAAGAATAAGATTAATGAGRCAAGCAGTATTTCATAAAGACGTATGGCCTCCATCCCAATTTTATCGTTCTTCCTATCCCGTATAATTTATATGGTTAGCCAATTACCAATGTCAACTTTAACAATTCACTTCTACAGATAAATGTAGAGAACTAGAGATACAAAAGATACAGCTTGTCAAATTCAAATAGTGCARACAACTAGTTTCATTTCACCACCTCAAAAGCGTTGACTTGTTTGCAACGGTTGTCAACAAACRCATGCAGTTAAAGGCTTAAAGCTGACGTTGTTTGACCAGCGTCGTCAAATGGAAACAACATACATGGGAGAGAGTGAGTATATACTAAYAAAGTCCCCACTACATTACATGAGAGTAGGAATTTAAAAAATACCTTCAGCAAAGGCATCATAGCTCACAGTAAGGGTGCGCTGCGGCAGACTCTCGTCAAAAGACCGGATGCTGAAGGTCCAAGTTTCACCATCCTAAATAGTTCAATACAAACACATGCAATCAAAAAAAACGCAGCGTGAACAACCCCAATGCAATTATATTTTAACCACATTATATTTAATGATATCATGTAAACATTTCTGTATCAAAATTCAACCGAGCCAGATTGATTTCTGATTATATTCTGAAAACTAATGTTTCAGAGAGGTGTTAAACATTTCTAAACATTCAGTGCATCTTTAGAATTCCAAAACCCGCGCAAGCACATGATATACCGCCTACTTGATAACATCAAGGTGTAGTTTTCTTACCCAAGTAGGTATTTGAGCTAGCTGTATATTAGAACAGAAACTCGTATAAGACCGCTTATACGTACAACAGACACATTTCGAGCTATATATGTATAATGCATCACCCACAATTTTCCGCATTTTCAGGTTAATGCTCTTACCAACTAAATAATTTCMAATATGTCTAGTTTTAGTAAATGAGTTAACAACTTGGTTATAAGAAAGCAACTGTCTCACACAAGACTAATTGCTATATTTGTTCAGTTTAATTAATTTCTCCAACGACACTAAACTTTTTCTTGTTTAGTCAAGCTTCTGCCATCTCTATCAGCCCTATCCATCTATTCACAAATAAAGAAACAACAAACAAAAACAGAATTTTCCACAAAACCTCAATTCATATTCATCACCCAAACTCCCAAAGACGTCAACTTTCGAGTCAAAACAGTTTCTGTCAGCTCTATACCAATGGAAGGCCTTACTTATGTCGAGAGAGAGAGAGCCTAACCCCTGCTCACTATTTAACTCCATATACATTTCAGTGAAGAAACGATCGTTCCGCCCCCTTTGTTATTCACAAACATAATTAAGTATTTGAATTTTCGCCCAGTCTGTTATTTCAAGATCCAACACTGACTATACCCAATACAAAACCAAACAAAACAATCACCTCAATAGAACACATTATGTGTAAAACCGTCTTACACAAGTATCGGGGTTGGGGATATACAATTAGCCACAAAAAACCTCGGCTTCAATTGTCACGGGAATTTAAAACATCAGCTCAATACAACACATTAAATAAAACCGTCTTACACAAGAATTAATTAGCGACAACAAACCTCGGCTTTAATCGAAGAAACTCCAATCCCCAAATCCCCCATATGAATCTCACTCCCTTGAGTATCCATCATAATACCAACAGCAAACCCTTTATCCTCATTCAACCTCTTCACGCGCCCAATAACCTCCTTATGCCAAACGCGTGTACCATGACACATATTCAACCTCGCTACATTCATTCCACCAACAGCCAACGCCTCGATACTCGCGCTATCACACGAGGCAGGTCCTACAGTGCACACGAGCTTAGTCCTCCGGGTGGACCGGGGTCCGTTTTCCTTCAGCTCCGAGTGGCTCACCCGGTCTAGCTCGATTCCGGTCGGTTCAAGGTGGACCGGGGAGTGGTCCGAGTTAACGGATATCGAGGTTAGGGATGATCGGACGGTGGGGAAGTGGACACGTGGAAGGATGTAGATGGACTGTGGGAGATTGGATTTGAATGAGTGAAGAGAGAAGAGGTTAGGGTTTGCGACATTGTATGTCGCCGGTGGAAGATTTGGGGATTTCCGGCGAGATTGATTAATTGATTGTGTTAGGGTTTTGTTATGAAGAAGGTGATTGGGAATTTGGGAAGGTTTTATGTTGTCGGCCGTCGTAGATACGATACTCTCGTGTTGGATATTCTGAAAGATTATTTACGATAGTTTGAGAATGTTAGGTAAAACGGTAAATTGGCCGATTTTTAGTATATTAAACGGTATACTAAAACATTAACACAACTGAAAAAATTCCGCTCAAAATTCCCGCTCACATTTTGTATGTTGATTAATTATTCTCACTAATTGAATGACAAATGAAGAAAGTGGACCCACTATTAATTTGGTCTATTTCGATTTTAGTGAATTAACAGCTAGCACTAGCATATTATATAAATATGTTAAATATATTAATTATGGTTTTACTGAATTAACACCTAGCACTAGCATATTATATAAATATGGTAAATAGGGTAATTACGGATTTACGGTAATATGGTAACACTTAACACTAGCATATTAATATTATTAATATTTAATATTAATATTAATACTGTTAGTTCCTGTTGATTTCTAACACTCACATCTAATATTCTCATTCAACATATAACGTTTTTCATTGTAAAAATGTAAGGATAAGTTTACATACGGAATATTTGTTTTTTTACTTGAGTAATATGGAGTATGAAGTATTCTTGTAGAGAATGTAACAATATTTATGTATTTTCTAATTACAAGTAAAATAATTTAACTAAAAGCATCGTTAGATGGTAATAAACTTATTTTTTACCTCTTATTAATATTATATTTAGTACATTATTACATTAAATTAAAAGTAAAGTTAAATTTATACAAATAATTTTATTTAGAATGCCCCTTTATAAATCAATCTAAAAAATACCGTCTAATCGTATTAATACAAAACATTATAAATAGTAGATTTATTAAATGCAAAATGATTAATGATAACATTTTAATTACAATTTTCTTTAACACAATCTTTTACAAATACCGTACTATAGTACGGGATCTATACTAGTTAATATGTTAACTAGTGTTTATCCCGTGCAACACTTGCACAGTATATATAGATTATTATTCTTTTTAGTATATTCTTTTTTAATTTTACTTTTAATTTTACATTTCTCAGGCCTGTAATTTGATTTAAAGAAAAAACTTAAAAAAAAAAATCAAAAAAGTTGATTACATTTAAATTTTAGTATTTTTTTTAAATACAACGAAACTAATCACGAATAATAGTATTTTATAAGTTTTCTTTTCTCAAATTTATTAATAATTTTTTTTGGGTCACAAAAGTATACTGTTTTTTTTACTTTAACAATAAAAGTAGTGTATAGTGTTTTACTTGAATTTTCAAAGATAATAATAATTAATTATAATGTTTTTTTCAATTAACTTGTATGAATAAATGTACATAATAGGTATTTATTATCAATAGTGTAGTTTCCTTATTTAAATTGTGCATTTTGGAGGGAAAATGTCAAAAATACTTAATTTTTTAGTATATTGGGGATTTTAGTATTTGGTAAATAACATAATGAAACCACATATTGATTAGCATATTTTAAAATAAGAAAATTTACTCCATTTTACAAAAAAAATTGTTAATCGACTGATCTTAATCTGTTATTTACCAAACACTTAATTAATCCGGCTGATTATAATATGTTAGTCAAACCTTCTAATAAAACATTTCATCTATAATCTGCTTTTATAATTTGTTTCTGCTGAAATTAATCCATTGATTATCAAATAGGCCCTGAGAAAGACTGTATTTCGATAAGTTATTGAGAAAAAATTTTTAAAAAAAAAAATTGATGTGTTTTTGTGACATTTTATTGTTGCCTCTGACATAACGTATCTCTAATTTCGACCTATTTTCATGCATGATAGACGTATTTAGTTTATTAATGTGGGGGATTGGGGGAGGGTGAATTTTTGTAAAATGATTACCAATATGTTGTAAGGACGAGGAAATATTATAGAAAAATTTGGGAAAATGGGAGTGGTAAAAAATGTAATATGCGTATTTAAAATAATAAAATTCGTAAATGAAAGACAATGACCATTTTAAAAAATATTGACCTGATTGATATTAAGTATTTGAGGGAAAATATTCATCAATTGTAGAACGAATTTTGAGTTTTGTATTACAATGACCTAATTGACGGTCGACTACTACTAGCCACGATTCCGCGAAGGCCTATTGATGGGTACAACTACTTGGAGAAAATTAATCTAAATCTTCTCTTTCGACTTTATTTTTTTTTCTTTTTTTTTAATTAAACGCAACTTGATCAAAATTTTTTTACAATAAATTAGTGGGCAGCCGAAATACTATCTGGGCTCTCACTCCCTTAGTAATAGCAAATCTAATCCTAGTAAAAAAATGTGAGCAACAACGCTAGACCCGATATCATGGGACACAGAGAATTTTAGACTCGTTTGAGTAAGGCAACAACATCCGTCTCTAACTTCCCAAGCGAAAATAAAGAGAAAGGCAAAATCCATAATTCATGCATCGTCGCACATACGCCTCAATACCTGGCACATTTGCGCTGAGTTGCATCAACCATCACACATCCAGACACGAAATCAGATATCCTAGACTGAGCCAAGGGACAATATTGTTGTTGTATTTGACGAGGTTCACTGTGACCTCTTCCACGTACAAATCATACAATCTTGGTGGTTGTTGTACTTGAATGTATGATGGGTGCATTGTGAGACAAAAAAAAAACAATTGACACTAAATCAGGATAGTTATCGATTCGGAGATGTAGCAAATTACCCTCATAACTTATGAACTATGTGCAAATTGGCCCTCTAAGTTTCATTTGTAGCAAACTAGTATAGCTCTCGTGCAAATGCACGGTATTTTAGATACAGATATTAGAAAATTTGACAATTAATTAAACTAATGCAATTTACCTTCATTTTGAAAAGGGTAGAAAATTTGGTTATATAATTCCAAGGAGATAAATACTGTTTAATAGTAAAAATAGATAGTGCACAATAATTAATTAGGATATAAATATTGTCTAATAGAATATTACTTAGACGGCAAATTTAAGCGGAGAAATTTGGAGATGTGTTAATCTTTTAGTATATAGGGATTAGCCCCATAACTTTCCAAATATGTGCAATTAAGCACAAATCAAGTTTTTTACCATTTTTTTTAACTAAAACCTATTGTTTTCTATTATATAAACTATTATAAATATAGTTCTTAAATGATTAAATGTAATGTTTACATATTCAACGAAAAGTGCGAACCAATTTTAGTATAAACAAAAATTTGGTCATGTAACTTTTCATTGTAACATCATTAACAATTTTCATATTATGAACAATTTTCGCCAAAATAAATTAAAAAAAATATTTGAACATGTTTTTTAATAATAAAAAATTTTAGGATTAAAATCTAATCAATAATTTTATTTTTCAATAATAGTAAAATATTTAATTAGCAAATTTTATTCTTAAAAATAAGACATGTGGTTAATTGCACATTAAGAGAAACTTACGGGGTTAATTTGCTACACTTATAAGTTAAGGGGCTTGATTGCACATAGTATCAAACTTACGGGGGTGATTTGCTATATTTCCCGTTATCGATTAATATAACATGTTTCTAAATTTAGTGGATATGAAGTTAATTCGAAGTTTTTCCTCGTATGTAGTTGCTTATATGTAAGCTTGTTGAGTACTAAAACTTGTGCAAGACTCAACTAAT
The DNA here is from genome assembly GCA_009801015.1 of Silene noctiflora. Lineage (NCBI taxonomy): Eukaryota > Viridiplantae > Streptophyta > Magnoliopsida > Caryophyllales > Caryophyllaceae > Silene > Silene noctiflora. The sequence continues at coordinate 78,226 of VHZZ01000002.1, forward strand.
GCTATGGCAAACATGTCACATCTATTATTGTCCTTATTTGCCCCGATAGCTTTTTAACGAGAAAAAGGAACATACATCAGATGTATTACCTCTAATTTTACTTGTTTTTGAGTATATGTGTATTTTTTCTGAGCTTATTATCTCTACTTTATT
>VHZZ01000002.1:108385-125345 GCA_009801015.1 Silene noctiflora
AGGAGGAGTTGACAAATGAATATTGAATTTTAGAATTATTTTATTTTTTTTATTTTTTATTTTTTTTTATAATAAGTTAATTTCTCTTGTTTTAGCTGAAGTCCGATACAAGTTAAAAGTATAAATTAAAGAGATATACTCACGATCATTTAACTACTCCTTAATCTAAATAGTATAAAAGTCTAGTCATTTAGATTGTTTTGATTGGATTTTTTTTTTTTTTTTTTTTTTTTTTTTTTTATAGTATGGGATCCCCATGTTCTTTAACCTTATTTAATTACTTTCCTATCATTTCATCATTACATTCATTTAAATTACCAAGTTCATATCTAATATAACACTTAATATATTTATATCGAAAATTTCCAAAAAGTTATAATGTTATTAGGTTTTCAATATAAATTGTATCATTATAGTAATTATTGTATGTATATAATTGGTTTTTTTAGACTATATTCTGTGCATTTAAGTTTAGATATTTATCTCTTTTGACAATTTTATTAATAACAATTGTTAAATAAACAAACCCGTGCAAGTTTTCACGGGCTTAAAACTAGTCACGTAAAGTTAATATTGTCGAAAATGAAGTCATGACTATTGTATGCAAACTGAAACTGAAAAGATAAGTAATTTTCAAGTTAAGCAGATCATAAAAGTATTTTCTCAACTCAGATGCATTGATAACATTTACTTTTGTGTAGTATTCGAGGCAACACTTAGGTATATTTTGCATGTACATTAACTTTTTTTTAATATAAATATAATTTAGGGGTATTTTATGGTGAGTAGCTCTTTTGAGAGACCGTCTTCCACTGAATTAATGTGAAACATAAAATGAAAAATAGGAATTAAATAACTTCCTCCCCTTAACATGTGAGAGGTCTCTCAATAACGTTATTGAGAGACCGTCTCTCTAAAGTTTTTGTCTTTTATGGTGTACCCCCGAGTTTTTCGGTTTTCTATGTTGTACCTCTACATTTTTGAAATTATATAGTATACCCCTAAACTCTATACATTAGTCTATATAATGATCTTATTCAATGTCTTTGTTAGCTTAATTTCTTAATTGATCTATTAAATCGTCTATTTATCATTTCAATTACTCGACAACCTACATATTTACTTATTAGTTCGTCGAACTATCATGAACCCACCGAATAGTATACGAATTTAACTCATATTCATCAAATTTTCATTATTATTTTATGCTTTATAACAGGGATTTTAAATAGTAATTTGTGTTTATTAAAAGTGATACAACATTAATAAGTCAAAATAAATATTAAATTACGGCTGTTTTATGATGATAAAGTTGATGGAGATTTGAATGAGGTGATGATGGAGAATAAGTAAGAAGTTTAGAGGTATACCATACAATTTCAAAAATGTAGGGGTACAACATAGAAAACGAAAAACACAAGGATACACCGTAGAATATCCCATATAATTTTGTGAAACGCTTCGTGATACTAGATCTATAACTCGTTAGTTTCATATTTTTTTAGCTATATATGTTTACGATCAAAGCCTTTATATTTGACTTAAAATGGATAAAGTATTTATTTGATTTGATTTGATTTTACTGTGCATGGATAATTAAATTGAAACAATATTTGATTTGATTTGATAAAAATAATTTAAATGTTTAATAAATCAACCAATAAGAAAAGGACAAGGAGGTGAGAAATAATATGGTACGATGTCAACAGATGGCCACAATTCCACAACGCACCAGTCTCATGTCAATTTGAATTTACTATATTACCCTTTATGTCCTTTTCAGTCTTTCACTATCTAGACACATCAACGTCCACTTTCACCTACCATTACAAATTTATCCAGTGGTATTCTCGTCATTTTACTGTTCACACACGCTTATTACCCATATCCCTCCACGCGCACCCCCTCTTTTCGAGGTCATACTCCCAAACATACTTCGTATTACCCTTTCTACCCATCCTGCTTGGGTAAAATTGACCCGATCCAAATAAATTCGAATAATCTGACCGACATCTGAACTTAATATCTGAACCTGAAGTGACCCAACTTAGTATAACCAAATTCGAATATTTATTGCTGCAAACTGATTATTAGTTATAATTTCATAAATTACTTGATAATAGCTAACCCGAAAATGACCCGACCCGAAATTGATTAGACCCGTACCGGTTCCGGATTGACAAGTTTGCTAGGTCTAAATTCCTAGCATCTCCCTTTATCAAGCTATTTACCGGTCGTCTCATCTTGCTAACGCATGTTAAACCAGCTAAATTGCTTATTTGCGGGTTAGAAATTTGAATTCGCTATATCCAGTCCAAATTCACATTTGATCACCTCTACACATTACTCTCCCTACACCGAACCAGGAAGGCCAGGCCATTATCGTCATCGACAACTTTGCAAACAAATTATCAGTATCATTTTCGTGTTTACATTTTTCCTCCGCTATCACATTTTATTTATGGCATATCGAAATAAATCATAATAAAGGGTGGCACAAATTATATCAAATGACAATCGATCTTTCTTAAAACCTTAACATTTTTTTTAAGACTAAAACGACCAAAATAACACTTTATCGGGATATAATGAGATAAGCTCTTAATACTCATTAAGGATATACATTTTGTCTCGATCGCGTATTCACCTATTTTATGTTTAAGACAATAAAATCTCACTTGTATTAGACAGTAAAATAAACATGAAAATGAGTTAGAAAATAAGTCGATCATAAATAACAACTCATCTTTCTTAAAATCTTTACATTTTTTCTAAGATTAAAACGAGTAAAATAACACTCTATCTGTTTAAAATGAGATAAGCTCCTACATTTGTCTCCATCGTCTTTTAATGAGTTTAAGATAAGTTAATAAGATCTCAAAAACTACCTTATATTTAGGGTTATTTGTAAAAAAATACCTTATGTTATTTTTCTTGTTTTAGACTACCTTTATTTTTCTCTTGTTTTGGTAAAAAACTACCTGTGTAACTGTGTTGAAAATATGGCGAGATTTAGCGAAATTAATCTATTTCACATGACTTTGTTAACATCAAACAACAATGATCAATTACGTCTAACCCCTAATTTAACTTTATATAAGCAAAATTTATGTTTTTACATTTCAGTAATAACTTCGAACATCTATTAAAGTTAAAAATAAGTACATTATGACTTTCCAAAGTCGTGCCTAAGCAAGATTAAAACGTAAAAGAGTTAAGAGAGATAGATTTCAGCTACAAAACTAGCCAAATTTGTCCAGATTCTTAGCGGCCATAGTTATTAACCAAAACTAAAAAAAACAAAGGTGGTAGAAAAAAGTAAAATAATGCAAAGTAGTTTTTTTTTTACAAATACCCCTAAATCTAAGGTAGTTTTTAACAAAAACCCTAAAATAAACGCGAAAATAAGATAGAGAATCCGCAGATCGTAAATCCACACCAAAATAATATAGCCACGTACAATATCCACGTGGCAAATATCCGAACCTAGTCAGCTCCCCTTACCTTCCTCAATACTCTCTTCCTTGTTCTCTCTCTATAAAAATGACCAAACTTTCAATCTATCCTCTCTAATTTTCCTTCTCTTAACCACCAAAAATTTCATTTAAATAATCAAAAATATTATCTTTAAATTAATTATAATTATAATTATAATTAAATTCCTCAAACTTTAATCTAATCTTCCAATTTGGGGAAAAAGATTGAAATCAAAACCCTAAATATACAAATTAAATTGAGTTTGAGTGTGGTTTAGTCTAAGTAAAGCATAAATTTCAAGTTATTTCTTGCTTAATATGTTGTAATTACTGAACTTTAAGCTTAATTATTATATTATTAGTTTAATTTGATTTAAAAATGTTGATGTCGACGAAGATTAAGCCGATTGATGGTGGAGAAGAGACGGCGACGGCGGCGGTTGCGGTGGTGAAGCCGGTTATGAAGTCGAGGTTGAAGAGATTGTTCAGGATTCCGCCGCCGCATGTGCCGTCGTCGACGGCGGTGCATACGGCGGCGGAGATGTTCGAGCCGAGCTCCGTTTGTTTAGCGAAAATGGTGACGAATTTTATTGAGGAGAATAATAATAATAATGAGAAACATGGGGTGAGAAATCGGTGTAATTGTTTTAATGGTAATGGTAGTGATGGTTCTGATGGTGAAGCTGATGCTGCCGATATCGGCGATTTTCTCAAGGTATGTGATCAATTGATTTAATTGATTAAATTGATTTGTGAATTTCCCTAATTTTGTAAAGATTAGGGTTTGAATGTACTGTTGGTTTAAGAAATAGTGGTAAAATTACGACTTTTACTCTTAAAGAAGTTGCGATAATCTAATTGTGACGGAGATGGTAATTGTTTCGGAATAAGGCGGTCTTACACGAGTTTATTGTAAAATTAGAAGTTAAATAATTACTTCCGACTAAAATGGTTGCTGATTTCTTGGTGGTTAGATCAAAACCGTCTCAAAGGAGTTTACTTTCGCTCCGTCTCAATCATTTGTTTATCTTTGATTAAAATACACATTATAGAGAATAAAAAAGTAAACAAATGATTGAGACGAAGCGGGAGAAATTGGTGGAGGGAGAAATTGATTGTGTAATTGGTTGAATTGGAACAGAGTTTGGTTGTGTGTGCGACGGTGAATGAGAGGAATGTGGTGGCGGATACGGCGAGGGTGGTGGCGGAGAAGAATAACAAGGTGTTTAAACGGAAAGACGAATTGCGAAAGCTTGTTGTTGAAGGTTTATTGGCTGTTGGTTATGATGCTGCTATCTGTAAATCTAAGTGGGAGAAATCTCCTTCTTTTCCTGCTGGTAATCTCTCCCTTTCCCTCTTTTTTCTCCGCATTTTCGTTTTACAAGCATTGATTTGTGAATTAATGTTCGAAAACTCATATGAAACCGTTATATACATACATTGTACCTGGTTTTCTTGGGTCAATTTGTTACTTGTGAGAATGAGTATTGTTATGGATTCCAATTTTCCGATTGGTTACATAAAACTCATATGAGACCGTTGTATACATAAGTGTGTGTATACTCGACTTTCTTGGTTTGCACTGTTAGTTATAAGAATGTGTATTGTTGTCGATGCCAATTTGCTGATTGGTTTGGTTGGGATGTACGATAACGTGGTACATAAAACTCATATGAGACCGTTGTATTTCTTGGGTTAGTTTGTTACTTGTGAGGATGAGTATTGTTGTCGATTCTAATTTGGCGATTGGATGGAGTGTACGATAACGTGGTACATCACACGAACGTCTTAGGATTTCTCCATGATCTTTCTATTTCATGTTAATTAATGTAGTTAAATGTAAGTGTGTATGAATTTGAAGTTTTGATTTGAACCATACATCATACATGCACTTGAACAAACATGACTGTCAATAATTGATTGTGGTGGACCGGCAATTGTCGAATTATCATGATGATTTCGAGGGATAGCCTGATGATATAGTAGTATTAATTATTAAGTTTGCCCATGAATTTTGGCAGTTTTCTTTGTATTTTAGTGAGCTTTATTGATTGAAGTAAATTCTTGCATGTTTCGGTTTACAAATTGCACGAATTCTTGTTTAAGACATGTATATCGGTTTTAAACAACCCAATTATAGGGAAATTTTATTAGTTAGTATTAACTTCTAAAATTATGCGCGATTTTGTGAATAACTTGATTTGGAAGTTTGGGTAGATTTGTTACTTGATTTATTAGTAATACTCTATATCTTTGCAATAAAGATAGCATCTTTCTGATTTTGAGATGTATAGTTAAATATTTCTCCCTGAAATTCAGGGTGAAGTTAATGGTCCTGAAATTTATGTTATTGGGATTGATTTTGAATTCTGAAATTGGTAAAACAGGGGAATACGAGTACGTGGACGTGATAGTCGAAGGAGAGAGACTAATAATCGACATCGATTTCCGATCGGAATTCGAAGTTGCTAGATCAACCAAGACTTACAAGTCGATTCTCCAGACTTTACCCAACATCTTTGTCGGGAAATCTGATCGTTTGGCTAAAATAATCTGCATTATATCCGAAGCAGCCAAACAAAGTTTAAAGAAGAAGGGAATGCACATTCCGCCATGGCGGAAAGCCGACTATGTTCAAGCCAAATGGCTCTCTCCTCCAACCCGGCTCATCACCAACTCCACCACGACCCCGCCCTTGAGCCTTCCCACTCCAGTAGACTCAAATTCAATCACTATCTCCAACAGTCCGATCCCAAACAAGCCCGCACCAGCCCTATCCACAATCTTAGCCGAGCCCCACCATTCTGACGAGTCCGAGACAAGCTCCAATTCATCTCAATCAGAGACGGTTTTTGACATGTCGGGAGACGAGGACGTAAAGGGCGGTCCCGAGGTAAACAAGGAGCAAATCAATCCCAAGAAGAGTCCCAAGATTGTCACTGGTTTAGCCTCCCTCATTGAGAATAAACCATAGCAAGAACAGATTAGAAAGAACTGTTTTTTTTTTTTTTTTTTTTTTCTTATCCCAATAATTTTTTATTTTTGGGAGTTAGATTTTGGTAACTACTACTATGAAAATGCCAAATATTATAGAGTAAAAAAAATGTTTTGTTATATATAATATAACCACTACTTAAATTTATAGGTGGATGTGGTAGATTTTGACTCCTAGTTTCCTCCCCTATAAATCCCTTCTGTGTTTTTGTTGTAAGGGTTGTTAAATCTCTACCTAATGTAATGGATCACATGTTAATTAATGGTTATTTGAAATAATAATCTTGCCAACTTTTTGGTATTTCTTTTTTAAATCATTGATGGAAGTCAATGATAATTTCTAAATATTTTGTAGTTAGTTTTTTTATTTAGTGTAAAGGGTACTAGGACAAATATTATATGTCCCTAATAGGGATGGCAATTATAACCCAAACCGAACCGAAGGAACAAATTCGATCTAAACCCACCCTTTAAAAACCCATCCCCGATCCACTATTTAAAAACCCATACCCATATCCACTATTGGAAAACCGAACCAAATTCAAACCCGATCCATTCATACGCGAACCCGATCCAATTGGATATTTTTGAAAATTTAGGCTTTATTAAACCTGAAATTTCAAATTTCTTATATAAAATTAATTTTTTATGTATTCAAATCAAATTTCGGATTGGGTTTTGGATTACATGGTGGATCGGGTATGAATTTGGAGCGGGTATGAGTTTGAAAAAAGTATAATGGATCGGGTATGGATTTTAAAATTTTGGATATGGATTGGGTATGGATATGGATCTGTGATCCACTAAGTAAGTGGATCGGGTTTGGATCTTGCAAAACCCGATCCAATCCAACCCATTGTCATCCCTAGTCGCTAACGGATTCGAACCTAGGTCATTAGGTCATTAATAATTGAATATAACCCCTCATTTGTGCATAACTTTACTCAATATGCTAATATTTCTTTGTTACTAGTGATTCAGTTGTTTTTCTAAATGTTTCTACGATCACAAATTCTTATCGAAGACATACACTATTCGTCATAAGCTGAAGAAAGATAGTGTCCTTCTCACAATATCTCACTATTCGTCACAAGCAAGACGTATTGTTGTACAATTACCCTTGTTAAAGACTCGTCATAATTTGTCACAAGTTGAAAACAGTAGAATGTGATTATACATAGGTTCTATTTGGCAAGGCATTTCAGGTACCTGATTTGGTTAAAGTAGTTTATTTGACCAAAATTTCAGGTACCTTATTTGTTTGTAAACGTTTGACAAATAGCTTATTTAACCAAATAAGCTACCCGATGGAACATTTGAGATTTCAGGTACCTGATTTGATTTGATTTTCCCCTTTTACCCCTTAAATCTATACTGTTAAATAATTCTCATATCCTTTTACGTAATTTAATCAAAACCAGTTTCCTTTTCAATTAGTTTGCCAAACATTTTTTTATATAATCGACTACCTTATCAGTTCATAATTTTTAGTTACCTTATCAGTTACCTTTTCAGGTTTCAGTTAGTTTTTCAGTTTTCAGCTACCTTTTCATGTAGTTTTAACAAACAGAGCCATAAGCTATAATAATAAGATTGTGCAACCATATATGAGAGATGACTCGAACAACATGAGATTGAGTACTTACATCTTAATCACTAGATTAAAAGTATTAAAACATCTTCAATACAGTACTTGATACACATAGATATTACATTTATCGTAATAACGGTCTTATTTGATCATTTGTGTTAATCGATATTCGGTATCGAGTTTTAAATTAAATCTTGCCAAGTAAGGTGGTGATAGTGGAGAATCTAGTATGGAAATACACAAATGTAGAACTTGAGTACTCGTGCAACCTCGATTCTTCCATTGTTACATGTGAATTGGAGTACGGTGTACCATCTCTATTTTATTTTATTTATTCTTAAATTTTTTTATAAATTTAAAATATTATCAATAGTACTATAGTATATACTCCCTCCTATTTTATATTTTCTTCCCATTCTCTTTTTACACAAAAAATAAGAAAGTGAATTTGGACCGCACAAAACACACTATCCCACTTGCCATATAATTTGGGCCACACAAATCGTCCCAAGAAAGAAAATAGAGAAAAAAACTCGAATAACCAAGTAAGAAAATAAGGAAGAAAATATAGAATAGGAAAGACTACTTCGTAAACATCGTTCAATAGCAATAAAGAACAATTCATGGACTATACAACCAGTTGTACTAGTTATACGATGAAAAATCTGAGCTTTGTAATAAAGTATCCGAGCTTTATATTAAAGAATATGAGTTTTATTAGAAAGTATCTGATCTCATCCATTTACATATTAAAAATATGAACTTTGCATTAGCTCCGAAAAAATACATATAAGCTCAGATTCTTATACCTTAGTTGTACAATGCTTATATACAACTGGATGTATAATTCTATTTGTGAATAAAGAATGCTTAATTCTGGATAAGATCAACGAACTATACAGTTTTCTTCTTGATTAACAAAGTACTCAAAAGGGGAAAAATCTGATGGGAAAAAGTGTCTCCAGATTTGATAACCCGGAGCGGATTTTAAAGCTAACTTTTAATTAAATAAATTCTGTTTTTTTAGTCGAAAAGAGTTGTATTGAACTAAATATAATGAAACTTAACTTAACTTAACTGAATTGGTGTAAGAGTTAATTTGTAAAGAATTGAACTAAACTCAACTTTATGACACGGGTAGACGATATATGCATATAACTGTATAGAAAGAAGTATTTAATCACGAATACAATTTATTTTCGGATAATGCACGCGGTACCTCTGAAGTTTACCAATTTGCTCGAAATACCCAATTTTGTGTTTCGAAAAAGTTTAAGAGGTCATAACTCGTGTTTACGAGTTCAGAAAGTGACAATTTTTTTTTTCAAACCGATTATCTTTCTGAGAATTACGATTTGAAAAAAAAATTGTCGTATTTAGATCCCGTGGCTAGGAGTTTGTGTATGTCAAAAGTTTTTTTGAACGAACAAACTTTGAGTGACCATATCTCTTGGTCACGAGTTCGGAACTCGACAATTTTTTTTTCAACTCGTAGTATTTTGAAAGATGATCAATTTGGAAAAAAAAACGTAACTTTATGAACTCGTAAACACGAGTTTCTTAAAGTTTTCCGGAACAAAAAATTGGTATTTCGGAAAAAATGTCAAACTTAAAGGGTACAATGCTACATTTTCCCAATTTATTTTCGTACAAAGCGTCTCCCTTGTGACGGGTCGGTATTTGTGACGAGTAATGTCACTCACAAAACGAATAAAGCAAAAGGTGGGGTCACCCCTCCACTTGCTTTCCTCTCTCCTCTCATGGGTCTTTTGTCTCACAATTTGGTACCCGTCTTCTCAAAGTGACGGATACCTTCCGTCACAAATGAGAATTGCCCATTTTCGTATTTGTGTAAGATTATTTGACAAAGGTTATTGACTAGTTGTGCTTTATCTAGAGTTTTTAATTTTTTCTTTTTAATTTATTCCAGGATATTATTAATTTATTATTTCCCTCTCTTAGAAATTTTGATCCATATTTTATTTAGTCACAAATCTAATTACAATAATTTGGGTTTGACAATTGACATTATTTTTTCATGTTATATCTTTATACATCTAGTATTGGTCTACTCTTGTTGGTCCAACTTCACTAGTTATTTGCCTTATTGGTTAGGTCGATTGCGACTTGTTTATTGGTCGATCTTTATCAGTTTGTTTTGCTTAAGATGATCATATCCGTTTTAATGATAAAATTGATTCAAATACCATCACTTTATGATAAACAACTATTCTTATTAATGAAATCTATTTGTATCAGTTTTACTATTAAAATAACTATTGCCGACCTAAACGAGGATTTGCCAAGATTTTACAAGTGAAATTACATAAGCATAAATTCTTATTACAGACGGTATATTTTTTTTCTTACACAGTCTTGTATGCATAATTGGTGAAGTATATATTTAATCATCATTTTAAGCTTAAGACAGATAGTACCGTTTTAACGGACTTGCCTTGAAAAGAGTTGAAGTGGAGAAAGAAATGTCTCACCTAACCCTCTGAAGTTCTGACAAATACAATCACAACAGCGTAATTCACAAGCTACTCCCTTCATCAAAGTTTTAATACTGTACTGTATCTGTATGTAGTTTGTTGTTTTGGATTTCTGATCGTATTAATTAACAGCAAGTTTTATTGAAGACGGAAATATCCGTCACAAACTAGAGATGAGTCAAGTAATACCTAAGTGGGTAGACAAGACAGAAGCAAAATGCCTAGGGAGTAGCATTCTGCTTTTGTCTTATCTACCCACTTAGGTATTGGCGTATTATTGGACCCGTCTTCAGCTTATGACGATATGCCCGTTTTCAATGAGATTTTGTGATTAATTAATAAGTCTATAAGTTATTTTATGATAAACTTATGCATCATGCATGTCCTTTTTGTCAAAGTAACACGGTTGTTTTAATTAAGGGCAATTCTCTTTTGTGACGGAAGGTATCCGTCACTTTGAGAAGACGGGTATCAAATTGTGAGACAAAAGGCCCATGAGAGGAGAGAGGAAAGCAAGTGGAGGGGTGCCCCCACCTTTTGCTTTATTCGTTTTGTGAGTGGCATTACCCGTCACAAATACCGACCCGTCACAAGGGAGACGCTTTGATTAATTAATAACCTAACTAATCGGTAAGTCTCTTTTAAGACGGCAGTTTCATTTTACGATGGGAACGGATAAAAAATGTTTTAATTTTCACATCTAAGAGAAATCTTTTATCTTAGCTACTATACATGCGTGATTTGTTTTAAGTTTAAGACGTATATTGTCATCGTATATATATCTTAATCAAGCTATGCTCGCAAATAATACTAGTATTTGTTTGCTTTGATGTTGTTCTATTTCTAATCAATCATGTCATTTAATTTGTGAAACTGTAAATTATTTGTTGAACAATTATCTTAATCAAGCTTATTTAATGATATTATTAGTGATTTCACGTATATAAATTGTTATAAGATCATTTTACGAGTGAATAATTATAGAATTTCCTGCGAGACTTTCACTATTCATTTGGAAATTGGAATATTGCTTTTATGCAAGTGCGGAACTAAGGCTAACACGAGAACGAGGGCTCTTTCCTACTGAACAATGAAAATTTTGAAACTTGTAGTTATAAATTATAATTTGTAAGTATATTGTTTTCGAATTTAGCTTATGTTATTATTTATTAATTGTTTTTTCTGAAAAAATTTCGCTAATCTTGACCGAAAGTTATAAATCCACCACTAATTGCAAGATTATTAGTAATACAGTAACCCTCGTTTTTTCCTTTTTGTTTAGACCATTTAATTTAGTCTGAATCCGAGTTAGATAGAATCACTAAAACAGTAAAACTCTCAATCATGAGTTTTAACACTGCTGCATTTTCAGAATACGGATAATCATAACCCGTTATTACGTTCTTTTGCCAACATTATTATGTTACTCATGGACTACAAATTTACAATATTTACTCTTTACTCGATAGTCAATACAAATCTAAATGCTAATCATAAACAAAACGACAACAAAAAAATTCTCCAAAAACCCTAGCCTCCGTCAATTATACGTGGGGGCTTCCATTGATTATCAATCGATGGTAAGCCCCAAAATTATTTTCTATTTCAATTAATAATATGCATATCTATATTCTATTCAATAAAAGTCTCCCTTTTGGTGAAAATCATCTATCAATCCCTTATTTTGGAGGTTTTCCATCTATTTGTGGGTTTAGTCTCATCAGTAATATAGTCAAGAGTAGTTCGCTAATGATTCGTAGCGTGTTCTTTCAAAGGGTACAAGTGATTTGTCAACGAACTTTGGAACCAGTCGGAGGTAAATTTTATCTCATAATGAATCAAACGAAGGATCATCTGAAAAGCTACATGAAGATAACGATAATAGGATGAGCCGAATTGTTAGATGTTGTTTTGAGAGGTTTCCATTAAATTTGTTTTCGATTATACTTATTCTTTGTCACTGTCGTATGACGTTCTATTAATGAATTTTTCTTTTCTTTCAAAAAAAATACAAATCTAAGTGGTAATGTGCCCTAGTTATTGAAATTTAGGGACCATTACCAAATTTGTGACATAAACTGAAACTCTGAAATTATTATTGAATTCAAAGCGTCTCCCTTGTGACGAGTCGGTATTTGTGACGGGTAATGTCACTTACACAACGAATAAAGCAAAAGGTGGGGACACCCCTCCATTTACTTTCCTCTCTCCTCTCATGGGTCATTTGTGAGTAAAAGTGGTACCCGTCTTCTCAAAGTGACGGATACCTTCCGTCACAAATGAGAATTGCCCTATTGAATTAGTCCCAATTTCTCTAAGGACTAATTACTCAATTGGATTAATAATTATCAGGATGTTGAAAGGTAAGACTTAAGAGTGAGAGGTACTCCTATTAATCAATGCAAATTATGATATTTTGTCTTATCATGAACCAAGTTTAATATTCAAATTTTTTAATTTTATTCTAGTTGGATAATATTTTTAAAGTTTATGATGTATATATACATCTTTTATAAGATTGATTTATTACGGATAATGTGTATAACAATAATACTCTGTAACGGTTACCGCTGTAAAAGGCTCTTTTGTAATCCTTTTGTTATTGATTATGACTTAAATTTTATTCTAATCTTATGTCGTATGTTGATCACAAATAAAAGCCTCTTGTGAAAGATGGTAGTCGTAATCCAGTTAAGGTATATTGAAATATCACGACTTAAATTAAATTTATTTTTTTAATCCCTTTTAATATTGATTATGATTTAAATTTATTACGAGAATGTCTTTTTTAAACGTTTTTTAACTGTTGTCAAACAGTTTAGTTGTTAAAATCATGATCTGGGTTCGAATCTCGTCATAATCAAAATCGCCCTTACTCCCCTTTTTTTGCATTTGATAAACGACCATGTATCTGTGATAGTCTAGGTAGCACGGACACTCCTCCTAATCAGTCGTCCCGTGTCGGACACGACACTCATTGGACACACGCCAGGCACGCCTAAATGTGTCGGATACCAATAAATGAGGAACGGGATGTTGAAAGACTAAAAAAGATTAATTAGAAGACGGGTTTGAGTGGGAAATGAGAATAAGTTATAGTCAAAGTCAAATTTTAGCTTAAATTATTTAAATTTAATATTAAATATATTTACAAAAATAAAATGATACGTTAATTTTAACTATAAATATATATTTTATTAAATTTAAATAATGTGTCCCGTGTCCTAAATTTTATGGGATGTCGTGTCACGTGTCCGTGTCCGTTTTGGTGTTACCTAGGTGATAGTTGCAAACCATTAACGACATATAGTAGGTAAGTCATATGAGAGTGACATACTCAAAATCTAAAATAAAGGCATAAACTCAGACCATAAAACACCCACAAAAATATAATGTAGTGGTTAAAATTTAGGAGCACTCGGATCACGGAGTTTGGGAAATCAAAGCGTCTCCCTTGTGACGGGTCGGATCCTTGTGACGGATAATGCCAGTCACAAATATACTTGAGCATATTCTTGGGTGAGTTTTTGTTTACGTGAGCCACAACAACCCATAGACAAGAGAGTTTCATTTATCACAAATTCTCGTTAAAGACCGATATTATCCGTCACAAGCTGAAGACGGTAGTGCCTCTCTCGCAATATATAAGTGGTAAATCAAGTGAGAATTAAATAGATCACCCCACTTGTCCTCCTACTTGTGGTACAACAATTCTCATTTGTGACGGAAGGTATCTGTCACAAATGAGAAGACGGTTACCATTTTGTGAGACAAAATGCCCAAATAGAGGAGAGAGGAAAGTAAGTGGGGGTGCCCCTTGTCCCCCTATTCGTTTTGTGAGTGACATTATCCGTCACAAGGGAGACGCTTTGCTTGTGATATTGTGAGAGGGACATTATTCGTCTTCAGCTTGTGACGAATAATGTCCGTCTTTAATGAGACAAACTGTTCATTTATTTATATTCCTCTTGGGCCTCTTGGCTTTTATCCTTGTACAGTAGTTGAACATACATGCACTAATATTTTTGGTCCTTTTGCTACTTCTTTTTACGTAATTTTGGACCACATCTTAATAATCCAATGATATCGTCATATAATTAAATTTACACAAATTCTTATTTAAGACGGCAATTATCCGTCTTAAACTTAAGACGGATAATTGCATCTAACACAAATGCAAGTGGGAGGCAAGTGGATGGAAAATGGATATACCCACTTGCCTCCCACTTGCATTTGTGTGAGAGGGCCACTATCCGTCTTAAGCTTAAGACGAATAGTGACCGTCTTAAGTAAAACCTTATGTTAAATTTAAGTAGATGATAAGATTGTATACATTTGTGAATTAGGTAGCCTTTATTTACTTACTCCATACTTTGTAGTCCTCTCTGACCCGTTGCATGATTTAACATAAAATGTGCGTCGCACGTTTAATATTTTGTCGCATCTCTGTTTCTAACCCGTCGCAAAATCTAATTTGCGACGGTTTTAGCTCAAGTCACTTTTTTTAGTAGTTAACAACCGATTTATCTTTTCATAAAGCATCTCAATAAGGTCATTATCGTCCGATTGCCACGCATGCAGTGGCGTAGCCACATACAAGGTAGTGGGGTCTTGAGATTCCATCACTTTTCAACAATTAACGTTTTTCATGATAAAAATTTGTCTGATTTGAATATTTTATCTATTTAAAACCACGTAATAAAATAAATGAATAACAAATACATTAAAATTGACCGCCTCACATTTAAACGATTCTGGTTTCGCCACTGCATGCATCGTTTAAGAAAAAGGGAAAACTAAGAATCCCATGTAGTCACATTTTTTTGCATGAGAGTAACAAAAAGGGAATGATGGGCATATAGACCATAACCAAAGCGACACGAAACACAAATTTTTAAGAGAAACGGTGTCACATATCTCGCATAATAGGTAGTTATAATTTTTATTTTATTTTTATTTTTTATTTATAATTAGTTTCTAGTATATTCAGGGGCTGACCCAGGATTTAATGTTTGAGGTAGCAAAAAAAAAAATAGTCTATATTTGCATGTAAAGGGATTCGAACTCAGGCAAATTGGTGGAAAAATAAAAGCTTTTCCATTAAACCACAAGATGCTTATTGCACAATAATGGGAATAATATTTACGTATCTAGTATTCAACAATAATTGGGGTAGCAAAAGTTCGTCTTCTAAACCATTTTTTTTTTTTTTGGGGTAGTGGCCGCCACCCGTTGCTACTAGGTGGGTCCGCCCCTGAGTATATTTATTGATTATCTCTCATTAATGTAGTGAGAAATAGTCTCTGAGGACATTTACTAAGGCTCCGTTTGACACGACACTTCAAGTAACTTATTTAACCAAAATAGCTTATTTGACCAAAGTTTCAGCTACCCGATTTTTTTTTCAAGTTTTTGACAAGTTGCTTATTTAGTCAAATAGGCTACCTGAAATAAAATGCTACCTAGTAGCATTTGGGATTTCTGGTATATGAAATAAATCATCTTCCCTTTATTACCCCTTTCAATTTATAATATTAAATAATTATCATATCCTTTTACGTCATTTTACCAAAAATCAGCTGTCAAACAATTTTTTTATAATTAGTTACCTTATCAACTCATACTTTTCAGTTACCTTATCAGCTACCTTTTCCTGTTTCAGTTAGTTTTTCAAGCTTCAGGTAACTTTTCAGTTTTCGGCTACCTTTTCAGCTAATTTCACCTCGCAAAATCAAGGAAACAAGGATGCATGGGCATGCAATTGGTGATTGAGCTAGCACTTGATTCCAAAAATATTGCCTAACAAAGTTATAACAAAGAGTAAACCTCGGCTTCATTTTATGTCATTTTTCTAGGTAATTTTGTCACTTTTAATCGATCATAAAATTGCAATACGACAACTCAACATGATTCTTCAATTTTTTTATGATTTATTATATTTATAAATAATATTTTGGAAACGTCAATTTCTTGGATTTATTTCCAAGAAGAATAACACTTTTGATTGATGGAGAGTAGCATTGTGACAAGAAGAATAAAAGAGATATAAGGATAATTTTGATGTTGACGGTGTTTGAAGTTTTGAACTCAGATCAGAAATACGTTGTTTCGGGACTTAATAAATTAAGCTAGTTAACGTTTACAATCCTCCTTACTACTAAGAGAATAAAAATTCTCTTAGTTTTCTTCCAAAATGCATTTAGCTCAATAAGGAAACTTTAAACAATATAACTTTTTCCTTAAAATATAATCTTACAATTATTATACTCTAATCTTTTAATTAAATTCAAAATTGTGATTTTTTCATTTTAGTAAAATAAAATTGGTATTAACCCTTAAACTATAAACCATAAGTTGCTAAATTAGTCATAATGCAATTATTATTATTTAGAAAATAACTTGAC
>VHZZ01000002.1:125425-156268 GCA_009801015.1 Silene noctiflora
AATATTAAATATTAATGAGGTACCGATTTGAATAATACTCTAAAAAATAAAAACCCTATATATGCCGCGCAATGTGCGCGGGATCTATACTAGTTGTTTAACATTTTTATGATATTCGTATGAAAATGAAATCTAAGTATATTACTCATTTTTATGATATTCATAATTTTACTCTATTTTCTTTGATTAACTAACAGAAGATTAATAATATAAATATTTCACTCAATTACATTGAATTTACCAACTTAACTAGCAGAAGATGAATAATAAAAAGAACTTCACTCAACTACATTGAATTTAGTACGAAATATACCTTTGATCATTCAAACGATCATTCGAAATTTTTGTGTCTCATTCATTTCTGTAACTTTCTATATTGGCATACCTTTTATAGGGCATTTAATCATCCAATGTAATCCTTCTTCGTTATTGATTATTGTTCCAAACCCAAGGTAAACAAAATAATCGGGACAGAAAAAGTATTTCGTAATCACAAGTTGTTCGATAAGCCCAATTTGGATTTGGGCCCAGTCTTGATGTATTGGGCTTGATGGGTCTGTAACAACACCTAACCTAGATCCAAATTTGCATTCATCAGAATGCAAATTGGGCCCAGGCATCTTCGATTAAAGCTGGTCCACGAGTATTACATAGATATTTCCTCTGTCTTGGTCAATAGTTTACACTTTTCCTTTTTTTGATGTTTCAGTTAATAGTTTACGGTTTCGTTTTTTCAGGAAATAAACAAACTCATATGAGTGGGACTATTACATTTCCTCCCAACTTCAAATTGCTTTTAATTTTTTCCTATTTTTTTTTAATAATTATAAACTCATTCCTTTCTCTTTACCTTGATAATCGTGTGTAAAGCTATTGTAAACTATTGAATGAAACGGTGGAAGTACTAAATTCATGATGAGTAGTTAAGTGCAATACATGACATTTTCATCTAACTTATGAGCTCAGCATTATAAGTAAACTTTAGAATGTCATTTATTAGCACGAAAATTAGTTGAATCTAATGTCATTACATACATATTTTGATATATATTTTATGAAGGAAAATACAGTTCTCACCGTGTAGTTACACCATTATATTATTCTCGTATAAAACTCAAGTTTTTTTCTAAAAAATATGGGTGCATAGTTAGATTTAGTATTGTTGAGTATTCCAACCTGATAAGTGATGCCACTATTGAACGAGACAGAGAGAGTATATGATACTTGTTGTGAAGTTTATTGCTTGGATGTAAGACTAATTGGTGTCCCTAAGTGCGCGTTCAGGTTGCGTCTTTAAGAATTCTCAACTAAGGAGAGTTACTTGTCATCAACTTCTCAACAAATCGTGTTCCTGATGACGAGAAAACCTGCATAGAGTGAAACCACGAATACCAAGCCACCTTTTTATCAAAGTGACAAGTTCAGATCTTTTAGAATCCATGTTATTATAATATATGTATGGAATAACATTAAAGTCCTTTTTATTCCGAACATGAACCGATATAGATAAGATTGAATGCGGGTCAAATCAGCTTGGACTCGGGTCATCTAAGTTTGTAAATTGTAAGCATCCAAATCGTCCGATTATTTCATTTCATGTCATTTCCAAAAATGTTGTTATCAGGTAATACAAACAACGACATTCTTACTAACATGAGTTGACCCTAATGGTAAAGAGTCCACCTTCTGACCATGAAGTCATCGAGTTAAAATATAGCCCTGTTGGTATGCGATTTGTAAACCCCAGAGGTTCGATTCAGTTAAAATATAGCTCTGTAAACACCAGTAAGCCCTCAAAAGAGGTCGGTGGTATGTCCTGGCCTTAGAATGGGTAGCCTACCCTTAACCTAAACTTTTCCGTACAAAAAAAATAACGACTCTTATAAAGTTAAAATAAAAATGAAAATAAAAAGAAGGCTGTAACTATTCCGAATTAAAAAAATAAAAAAAATTACCAACCAAGGTCACAAGGCTGACAAGAAGTTGGCTGGTTCAAAACCAGAGCTTCAAAATTTCTGAGGTCGGGAAAATATGTCACTTTCTCCATTCCTCAAGGAAACCCATTGCTGGAAAAAGAATACTTGAATCATCAAAAAATTAAACAAGAAGAAGATTAGAAGAGTGTACAAGGCAAAAGATTCGAAACTTATTATCAAGATTACAACTTTGTTAATTTGAGATAACCCATTGCAGGAATTGCAGCATTTTTGGGCATAAAACCAAGGAAATGAAGCAATTTTATTTGAATTAATCAATTAATCTATGAAAATGATGAAGATTTCAAGCTGGGTATTGTTGATTTGGGGGTTTCTTTCAGTTTTTGCACATGGGTTTTCCTCAATTGATGATTTTCATCAAGCGTATGTCATAAAAATTCAATCTTTTATGTGATTATAATGTTTTTCAGTACTTTTTCGTAACAATTTGTTTACCTTTTATGTTCTTTGTGAGCGGTATTTTAATCGAAGGTAAACAAATGATCGGGATGTGGAGAGTATATGGTTTATATGATTAATTAATAGGGTAGAATTTGATTTGTGTGATATTATCTTGGTAATGTGGATGTTTTGTTGTTGAATCAAAGTTTTGACTTTTTGAATGATCAATGACATGCAAGTTTTGTGCAAATTATATTTCATTTGTTTTGCATCTTGTACATACTTATATTCCCTACATCCTAGTCATTTGTTTACCGTTGATTAAAGTATCCCGGACGGAGGGAGTACATGTAGAGCTGGGAATCTTTGGTATGACACTAGTAAATGAATTAGGCAAGATATGAAGTTGCATATGATGGTATTTAGGCTAGAAAATTCTGAAATTGTGATTGTGTCGTTGGCTTGAAGCTCCATTGTAAGTAATTTACGCTTCGGAAGATTGATTGATGGTAAGAAGATATTGGTAAAATATGAGAGTTGAGGTCATGCTTGTTGTTGCTGGAGGGGATGAGTGGCCAGTGGGTGGCTGTACTAGCCGCGGGTGATCGTGTTGTAAAACATGGAGTCTCGAGACCCTGTGCCTAATTACATAATTAAAAGAACTTTGTCAATGGGTCTTCATGAAGAAAAGTTTCTATGTCTGCCATTGATTGATTATACATGGGTGTTCATCTGTTCAAGTGCTAGTTATGCACATTGTCGCTCTTGACCCAATTAGTTCACTCGGTTTTTGTCGTGGGTGCAGTATCGGCAGTGCAGCCTAATCTCTAATGTGGCCAATATTGCGTCAAAATACAGTAAATGTGATTGCAATGATTTTCCAAATCATTATAAAACAGTCGTGTTTCAGACACTTTCAGTGTCTTAGCATTGATTTATTACCCTGGGTTGATGTTATTTATTTGTGTTATACAGGTTTCCCATTGTAGAACCTGATCCCGGTCATACGAGATTACAACTTTCTAGGGAAGGTTTGGATGCAATAGAGAGAATAACATTACCAATTGCGGCTGTTGCTGTAAGCTGATACTTCTTTAGTTCTTATTGGCTTTGATCATCCTACTGTTTGATTGAAAATGTTTTTATTTGTTATCCATTTCATTTACAATTTCCGCACGTAGCACAGACGATGGTTGTCACTTGTCAGATGTATATTACCTTTTAACTTTCTCCAAATAACACGTTCTATTGAAACTTGAAAGACAGAATGTTTTTGATTAACTAGACTTGCACATTTGATTTTAGTTTACTTCGGTTATCTTGTCAGGTGATTGGACCTTATCGGTCTGGCAAATCTTTTCTGCTCAATCAACTCCTTTCACTTTCATGTGATGAAGGTGATGTACTTGTGTTATCGCTCCTCTCTACTACTGCACAATGGAAGTTCCGTAGTAAAGTAAATATAAACATCGTGCATGCACCCAATTTTCAAATCCACTTCTAAGGCAATTGTTTCACAGGTTTTGGTGTTGGGCACATGCGTGACACTAAAACGAAAGGTAAGCAATGATATTATTATCTTTTTTCTGTTGTATCCCAGCAAGTGTGTGACTTGTTTGAATCTCATTTAATATACCCCATTGTCATTTACATAATCAGGAATATGGGTCTGGGGAACACCAATAGAGGTGAAGGTTGACGGTGTTAAGACAGCCGTGCTCTATCTTGATACAGAAGGGTTTGAAAGCATCGGCAAGTCAAATGTCTATGATGACAGGTAATCCTTGACCTTTGAGGATTCTGAATATAGTTTGGGCTAAGGAATTTCTTCACAAGGTTTTTGCCGTTGTACCCTCTGCAGGATTTTTGCATTGGCAACCGTCATGAGCTCCGTACTAATCTATAACTTGCCCGAGACGGTTTGTTTCTCTGCCTGTAACACTCCTAGCTCCTTGCTCTTTAATTCTGCATTTATTGGCCTTGTTCCTTTGTTCATGTATATTTTTCATGATATGTTACTCTAACTCTTCTGATTACCCGCGTACTTGTGTCTAACACTTGACACTTGGACACATTATCTTAAGCGAAAATATGCAGATTTTCTTATAAAAATAGTCGACCCCAAACACTATGGACACGCACCCTTGTCGGACACTTTTAAAAAAGTCTGAGTAACAATACCCTCACGTACCAATTTAGTGAGTTCTTTTGCATCGTAATGATGTACTAAAGCATAGTGAGTGTTTGACTCCATTGGGAATGAAATTTATCCTCCATAACTAAAGATTATAAGTTAATGCTCTTATTATTCTTGCTCGATATGGACGTTGCATTACGACTAGTAATGGTGTTGATATTGTTAATGTCAGGTGCGTGAAGCTGATATATCACGGCTCTCATTTGCTGTTGAGCTAGCTGAAGAGTTTTATGGAAGGTGATAATAATGACTGATCTAATTATCCTTCACTGGAAATAAAGTTTATGAAGTTAACTGAGTTCCTTTCCTACGTGTTGCTGCATTGCTGGCTTTTAAGTCGAGAATGCTTGTGGTGGAAACCTTCTTATGTTGATGTGCTTCTATTCTATTAATCTGTTTATATATCCTGGTTTGGAATGTAATTCTGACTTCCTCTTTCTTATCTTGCGCATCCACGTGACACACAAATAGAGTGAAGGTATGACCACTGAGACTTCTGTCTTACATTTTAATGCTCATGGTAATTATACGACCAGAGGTTTTGGTAGACTCTTTGAAGTAGTGATATTTTTGTATTCTCAGGGACAAGATGTTGCTTTTAACCCAGCTAAGCTTCTATGGCTCATACAACGAGATTTTCTACGTAAGGCTTTTTATCATTTTTACCACGGAATGCTTATAGTTAGTACTGTATTAGCTATCAGAAACTTTAAATACGGAGTAGTTTAACATTCTGATAGCTGAGGTCTACTTATAGTTATGGTCACTGCTTAAAGTTTAAGCTAACAGTCTGAGGGGTCCTTATTTTTGGATAATCTAAAGCTGTGAAACTGACAGAAATTGGTGCTTTACAGAAGGGAAATCGGTGCAAGAAATGGTAAATGAAGCTCTTAGACGTGTCCCCAATGAAAGTGGTTTGTTCTCTTCCAGTTAGTGAGTATCAGTTTGATTATTTAACTACATAACCAAACTCTGACTACATATTTCCGATGGATCTGTATCTCAGATGATAGAGACCTCGAGCAGGTACCATTTTTCTCTTGGATGGTGGAGACGAATACATATGTGTATCCATACACCGTTTTGACTGTGGTATAGGTAAGTTCATAGGTGTTTATATCTCTTTTTGTCAGGTCAACCAGATCCGGGAATCATTGGCTATGATGGGTGACAATAGCACAGCTTTCAGTTTGCCTCAGGTTGTCCTCATGTCCCCCCTGTGCATTTATAACATCCATATTAACTCCGTCTGTTTGTAAATACTTGGTGAGAGTTGGGTGTTTAAACATTCACATACAGTCATACAGAGATGAATAGAGCCAAAGACTCTAGTTTTTGATTTCTGCATAATGACGTAATAAAGAAAAAAGGCTCACTAAATCAGATGTGCTTCTTCTTATAGTGAATTGGGTTTGATGCCATGTTCGATGTGATTTTGGCTCATCTGGAATAAATTCCTAGTAGGACTGTGTTCCCCCTTACATTTGTTTGAGTCCTTGAGACACAGGGGGTAATATGTTTGTGCATGTTGGTAGGTGCGAGGTGGAGCTTGCAATACCAATTGTTGTCCCATAAGTTCGATGTAGCTCTCTTTTATTGGCTAGCTTTTTTAAACAAATAAGCGCGTTAGCCGACATCTCTGTACTCCAACAGCGAGTTAACATCTCTTTACTCCAACAGCGAGTTAGGTGATAGAATAATGTTCATCTTAGTAATGGGGATCCACATTCGTGCGGTTTTCAGATGCTTCATTGATTTGTACGGCATAACTTTTATAGGGAAAAAAGGCTTCAGAATCCTGTAGACATGAAATTTTGTAATTTGTTGGATCACAACTAATATCTGTGGTGTGTGGTTTTCATGGATCACAATTAATATCCGCAGTGTGTGTTTTTTAAACAGCCTCATCTACAGCGAACAAAACTATGTGAGATGAATGACACCGAACTTGACACAGGATACGTGAGAAAGAGGGATCAGTTGAAGGAAGTTGTTGCTTCTATGGTTCGGCCAAAGATTGTGCAGGGTAAAATGCTGAATGGGAAAGAGTTTGTTTCTTTTCTGGAGAAGGTAGCTTCTAGAACCATATTGATTTAATGCTATACTCATTTGATCTGTAGAGTCTAATGATTGCTCGGCAGTCACATTGGACCTTATACTATGCTAAATAATTCATAGGTCTACATGGCTAAATCAGTTTTTTGAGTTTGACCGTCTTTTTATTACTTCCCAAAAGTACCTCCCAGTTTCGTATTTATACAAGAATTAGCAAGTAAGAGTGGAAATATCAATACTTGTGCTTTGCTTTTTTTAACACCTTTGGGACAAATAAAATATATTTTCCCTTGAAGTGCCCAAAAAGGAACAAAAATGCAGCGGATTGTATACGACTTATAAATTCTTATACCGTGTTGAATAAGGATGGTGCATCTGAAGCGGAGGGAGTAACCAGTGTACTTTTGGGAATTTTCAGATAATTGAAGCTTTGAACAAAGGAGAAATACCATCGACTGGATCTCTTGTGGAGGTTTTTAATAAGAAAATTGTAGAGAGGTGTTTAAAGTTATATAGTGAAAGGATTTCTGTGTTGAATTTGCCTCTCTCCGAGGCGTCTTTACGTGGGGCTCATGAAGAATCAAGAGATGCTGCAATGAGAGCTTTTGAAGAACAACATTTTGGTCGTCAGCATGCTAAGAAATCAGTTGATCAGTTGGATGAAGAAATCCAGAAGGTAGGTTTAGTTCTTGTATCATTTTCTTTGCAGTCTAAAGCATAGATCATGCCAGTTTGAACCGAAATAATTTCCCTACTACGAGAGCCAACCTTCAACACATTTGTTAAACAATTACACCCTCTGCCTCATTCATTTGTTATGTTTGCGCAAGTGAGGTAGTGTATAAAAAAACTTCTCGTGTATTGCAATTATTAGTTTGATTAAGAGAGATTGTTGCTTGTACTGTAGGTGCTGAATAATTTTATAATTTCAAATGAATATCAATCGTCAAAACTGTGTGAGACGCTATATACCACTTGTGAGGACAATATGGACAAACTTCAGGTGCTCAGACTTCCTTCTATGGCTAAGTTCGATGCAGGCTTCCTTCGGTGCAACGAAAGTTTTCAGGAACAGTGTGTGGGTCCTGCAAAAGCAAACTATGAGCATCGAATGTTAAAGGTGAGGTTTCATACTTTCTTTACCTTAGAATTCAATCACTCCTGCAATTTCTGTATTATTTTCTAGTTGTTTTGTAAATCATGGACAGGCCAAGGTGGTTTTGCAATAAATACGACTATACGAGTGAAATGCTGGCATGGTAAATTGTGCGCGGAAGTAATGGGTCTCTAGGCAAAAAAATTGGCAAAAATAAGAGACGGAGGGAGTGTAATAAGAATTGAAAATCCTATAATAGGTGGTTAATTGGCGTAGGCGCGTAGCTTCTTTAGTTTTGAATTTTACTTTATGAAATATGAATCACGATTGAGTTCTTCTTTGTAGTTTTTAGTCCCAACTTGTTACGTATCCATTGAGATGTGCATCGGTGAAGTCAATAAATTAGTGTGATCGACAAAAAAAATATTCTTGACCTAATTCTATGAGTAATATAATTAGTGTGGTCTCACAGTGAGGTGAGGCGATCTCGTACAAGAATGCGTGATATAAGTGATTATAATGCTTGGACAATCTATTTCTCTCCTGCAGATGCTATTAAGGGCACGCTCTGTATTTATAAAGGAATACAACAATAGGCTTTTTAACTGGTTGGTAGGATTTTCTCTGGTGATGGTGGTTGTGGGACGATTTATAATAAAGTTCTTTTTGATTGAGATCGGTGCATGGATTATGTTCATATTTTTGGAGACATATACACGGATGTTTTGGACAGCAGAATCTCTCTACTACAATCCCGCTTGGCATGTGATCGTTAGAACTTGGGAAACCGTGGTTTATAGCCCAATCCTCGACTTGGACAGGTAATTACACCCATTACTTCAATTTTATTCTTGAAACTTCATATTGAAAGGTCGATTATTATTGTGTTTGGTTTTCTGAAATCGTGTGTTCCACTGTCCAATTCCTCGACTGTTATTTCACAAAAAATCATGATTGATGAAGTTCTGCTTGTTTTGACTCTCCATGTTATGTTCTGTTATGACTCAGGTGGGCGATTCCTCTTTGCGTGGTTGCAGTAATATTCATACTGTACTGGCGGTTGTGCGGGAGGTCAAAATACGGGTCTCGGTGGTTATTACCATTGTACAACAGCCATAGAAATAGTTCAAATCGACAAAGAACAGAATAGAAAGATGCTGCTGCATATTATCAATTTCTGTACATTTCTGTACATTTGTTGATTCAAAAGAACGTTGATTCTTTTTTCAAATACGTAACTTTCTCGTCGATGGGTTTCCGGTTGCACCATCGACCCCATATACCATAGTCTCAGACCGGTTCAGATATCATTACCAGCAATCAGCCGGTTTCTTTACTGTTTCTATTAACTGAAGTATACCACACACATTGCCATTTGTACGAATTATGATTTACTATATGATTGATGATTAATTCTCGATCCATTTTGCCTTTATTTTGTTTCGTAATAACGGTTATCAGCCGTGATTTATGTTAGCAAACTCGGGATTCAAGAAAATCCAACAGCATGGTTGGATTGATTTCAAATATGGATTCAACTGTACAAATACACATCGTCTTTTCCTGAACTAAGACGAAAATTGACTACGATAACTAAAACAGCCAGAGACGACTATTGAGTTTAGGACAAAGACGCTTGCAACTTCACCAAGACGTCTCTGTAACGAAATTGTTCCCTAGCTGCAACTCGAATCTGCCTCATATATTCCGAGAAACACATCACACCCTCAATAAGTGCTTTGTCTAAAGCATACATTACATCCTCCAATGCTTCATCTTCTGCTCTGCTTTCAAGTATCACCTTCGACTTCACATCTATTCCTTCGACTGCATCATCGACTGCTAATGTCTCTACACTGTCCATTATTGCGCCTGTATCTGTTGATAGCCATTTCTCGAGTCTGTGTTTGTAATTCCCTAATTGTATCACCCTTTTCTCGAGCTCTTCCCGTTCAACCAACAGACGACTAATCTCTCCATCGACTTGGCTAGCCCTTCGTCTCAGCTTATCTTGGGCCGAATACCATTTCTCAATTTCACTGCTATTTCGAGTATTGATCGCAGCAAAGTCGTTACAAACCTTTGGGACGAGATCATCTAAGACGGTCATCGAAGGGTGATCATGTCGAAAAAGGTTAGCTAAATTGTGTACTAATGTACACAGGCTACTCTTTGGGTCCCAATTTAGGTGCGTTTCTACAATCGCACCTGATTTATCGATAAAGAGGTGATTCTCATGAACTGAGCAGTCGGAATTTAACCGTACATAAACAATAGGAGCCATAACAGGGTAATTTTCATGAAGCCAAATAACAACCGGTACGTCACTTACGAATTTCGACGACAAATGAATAAGTCCAGTAACCTTCAAGAGATCCGTAAAGGCACCGTCGGCGTGAAAAAACGTGTCGTTAGACGGTTGAAATGTCGGAAAATTACGAATCAAATGAAAAATATGGTTTCGTATTAGCGATTTTTGTGTAGGATCTTTGTATGAGAGTTTAGACCGGTCGGAAAAGAGTATTGTATCAACAAACTCCATTGGAGATTGGTAAACAAAGAGGTATATACGAGTTTTTCTAACGTGTGCTTTAAACCGTTTTCGAATGGTTACGTATATATATATATATAGGAGAAACGAGTTAAAGAAGAGTTTGAGTTTGAGTTGGAGTTGGAAAGGGTAAATTTGTTTGTTAGTTGCTTGGAAATTATCTAAAAATATCTAGGGAGTATTTAGTAATTTTGCTTATTTAAAAAAATTATTTTGACCATTTGTATGTTGATTGTGGCTTAACAACCAAGTAAAAATGAAGTTTATTTTAGTCAAATAAAAAATCTATTTTTTTATAAAAACCAAATTTTTTTAAGACTTTTTATTTAGAAAAAGGATTACACATCTGAGGTAGTACCTCAAATATTTTAATTTTTGAGCATATACACATTGTTTTTGAGCATATTAGTATTTTCAAATATAGTTTTTGAGTAATATTATATTTTTTTTTAGTTTAATGTTTTAATAAATATACTCAAAAACTTAATACTACAAACTCATTATATTTAAAATAAAACTCAATTTTTTTAATATAAAATTCAAAAAATAGATATTAAGAGGTACTATCTCAGAGGTATAGTCCATGAACTGCTTTTTATTGGTTCCCTGGTTAAAAACGTTTTTAAGGATAAAGATTCCTTCTAGCCACCATTAAGAAAACAATGAAGATCCTCGTTAAAAAAACCACCCATCTACTTAGAATTAATGAAAATTTGATTCAAGAAAATTTGATTCAAGAATATAGATTTGAAATTTTCCGCAAAAAAATTACTGATATGAAAATTATTAAAAATAATAAAATTATAAATCACTTAGCAAACTATATTTGTAATTTAAAATTACTTAGCAAAGAGTAAAGATATTTTATTACTTTATTTTAAATATAATTAACTTTAAAAGGAGATAATTAATTATTATAAAAATTGATCTTATATATTACTTTTTTTTTCAAAGTATTTTAAAATAGCATACCCGTGCAATTTGCACGGGTTTAAGACTAGTACTAATACATAACAAATACTTATATTGATAAAAAATCTAAAAATTGAAAAAAAAAACATCATAATAGTTTTATGCACGGGTCTGAAAATAGTGAATTTTCGAAGTAAAATTATATCGTACCATGGAATTTAAATAGAGCGAGTCCTAATTTTCTAAATGGTATCATGATTTAAACAAATTGTCGGGTCTGGTTAATTCGAATCGTGTCACCTTTGAATTTGTAAAAATAATTCAAGTAAGATTGGGTCTCGTCATTTCGGATTCGGGTTATTTTCGGCTTTTCGAATTTTTGATCAATCATCAATCTATGAGAACGTGACTACGTGAGCACATCCTCCACAAGTCTACAACCTCTTACACTCGATCTTCAGGTTTTTCTCCATCCCTCTTTTTTCTTCGACAAAGAATCGCGGATTTCAATTTGTGATTTGTGTAATTTGATTCGATCTTCAAACTTGTAATCTCCGTGCATCTATAATCTGTAATTTTGCGTGTTGATCCAATTGTTTTAATTACTTGAAAGTACTAAATTAATTGATCATATTTGTACTCGTGATTTGAATTTAGATTCTGATTTTGACTTTTTTTTGTTCAGTTTTTAGTTTGATTATGGCGAACAAACCTCAAATTCCGCAAAAGAATTCTGCGATCATCGCTGTTATTGCTGATGAGGTTAGAAATCATTGTTTTTTTCCCTTTAATTTTGTTATATTGCTTGAATTCTATCATTCAGATTTCATTTGCAAAGATTTGATTTATTTAGTTAATTCGGATATGGTACAGTTTATCTTTTGTTTGATTCGTCGTGGTTTTAGAACTAAGAGATCTTTTGTTTGAGGTTGATTTGTTAGTCAATCAGTGGCGGAACGAGGATTTGTAGTTTCGGGGCAAGAAGTTCAGGAGGGATGATTTAGTATTACAATAAGATAAAATAGAAAAGAAGCGGAAATTTTAACTAAAAGTTTCAATTTTTTTCGATATTTAGGCAGTGACCGCCCCCTGCTGGTGCCCCCTCTAGTTTAGTTCCGCCAGTGTTAGACTGTTAGTCATAAGTTTAGCAAATTGCAATCGCGAGTTTGTCAACTTATGATTAGATTTTCTGGACAATGTCTCTAACAAACCATATGATCTTTGAGTAATTGGAGTGCTCCATGCTGTTATTATGTCGGCTTTATCTACTTCCGACATTGCTTTTGGAGTTTTGAAGCATGATAGGCCCGTGAATTATAGTATTTATGTGTAAAATTGGAGGGTTTGAACTGCAAACTTGTATTTTATTCCAAATTCAAGTTGTTTGTCCAGCAGCCAAATTGCTATGGTAGTAACAAATCGTGAGGGCTGCTGTTGAATACGGAGTAGTTGTTAGTTTGTTACCGCCTTACGGGTCTTTCTTTTAGTGATGTATTACTAACGGGTTTAGTTGATTGATAGTGTTCGGAATTGTCTTGTACTTATCATGAGATATCGTTTGTTATAGGATACTGTTACTGGATTTTTGCTTGCTGGAGTTGGAAATGTTGATATACGCAGGAAGACAAATTACTTGATTGTGGACAATAGTGAGTCCTTCTACCTTTACTGTTTTACTCATCATGGTGTAACATGATCTGAAGAAAGCCAAGCTCCATCATTAAAATTGCCCCTTTTTGATGTCTTTAGCCACATTGTACATGTGGTACAATTATCGTAGAGATTACCGAGGTGCCCTGTAACTCAAATGGACTTCTGGCAATTAATCGGTATAATTCAGGACGGTGAGGGAAAGGAGCTAACATAATCTCTGGAAAAATAGTTGGATCCTTGTGCTTATTTTTAGTGAAGTTTTGTGACTTCTGCCATTGTTATGAACTTCGTGTGTATATCAATATTTCTGTGTATGCATGCCTCACTAGTAGTTTTTCTTCTGCTCAGAAACAACTGTAAAACAAATTGAAGAAGCATTCAAGGAGTTTACAACAAGAGAGGATGTTGCAATTGTGTTGATCAGCCAATTTGTAAGTTCTATACGTTTTACCATAATAGCGATCTTCTATTGGGTTCTCAAACTAGGTCA
This sequence comes from Silene noctiflora, assembly GCA_009801015.1. NCBI lineage: Eukaryota > Viridiplantae > Streptophyta > Magnoliopsida > Caryophyllales > Caryophyllaceae > Silene > Silene noctiflora. The sequence continues at coordinate 138,758 of VHZZ01000002.1, forward strand.
ATTTTACTCTTGTTATCAAATATTAACTGCTGCTTATTGTCACGTCCTTTTCGTCATGTTGTGATTGGGGTCCTTTTAATTTGGAGTCCACCAGAGATATGCTTAACTGACTAAAAAAGTTGTTTAGTTGTGTGGAAAAAATGGAGAGAAAGTAGCGATGAGTAGGGGAATTTCGGCATCCTCAGGAATTAAAACGGCATACTCTCAGAAAGAATTCTATTTTCCATTCGTATTTTCTCGGTTCCCTTGCACACAATCCAAAAGTGAAATTGTACTATCTTTTGGATTATTAACTTTGAATCAATAATCTTTTGGATAATTAACTTGCATGCTTGTTTTCTCTTCCGCTTTCATCATGCCACATATTAAAGGAGAATCGTGTTGCCGTTAGATTGCTTGTTTCCCTTTGTTTTGTCGCATCTATTGCCCGTGTATTGTTGTGTTTGCCAATCTACAAGTATGTTTAAAACCCATTGCCTTTTTGCAGGTTGCAAATATGATTAGATTTTTGGTTGATAGCTACAACAAACCAATTCCAGCGATCCTAGAGATTCCGTCAAAGGACCATCCCTATGATCCTACTCATGATTCAGTTCTTTCTCGTGTCAAATACCTTTTCTCTTCGGAATCATCATCCAGCAGATAGACGTGCTATCTGAATGTCTTATTCTTTCAAAACGGAATCAAACCTTCGATATTTTGAATATTTTGAGATCTCCCATGTTATTTTTATGTTCACTGAATAATTTGTAACCAAGTTTATCAAACTTGTTTGTCAACATTAGACGCGCTTTTCTTTTTGTGAAGCAAAAGCAGAATTCGTCAACAGGAATTATTGTGTTTATTTACCTTGTGAATTAAGTTGTTTTTCATCATAAAAGCATTAAGAAATACAAATTGCGAGAAATCGCTTATTGCATGTGTTTTATTGCATCTTGAATCTCATGTAAATGACAAGTCTTTGAGGTCTATCAGCTTACATAGACAAAACTGTGTCGTGACTCGAATACAAAAATCACATGTTTCATGTGGTTGCAAGAAAATATTCTCTGTTGATAATCTAGACGAGGGCGGCTTTCAGAGACTTGGTGAATTTCTCGAGTTCCTTCAAACCTTCTTCAGGCGAACTGGCTTCACCTAATATCTTCACTATGGCACTTCCCACAATCACACCGTCAGCACCCCATCCAGCCACCTATAGGTCCATTCAAGATAACAGCCACTTCAGAAAATTCTCGGTGGGCGTAAAATGAATTGGCAATTCATAAGTTAATGCAATCGCGCAACTTACCTGTTTCACGTGCTCCGGTTTTGAGATGCCAAATCCAACAGCTACAGGTTTATCGGTGGCCTGATTTTAAGCAAAGAAAAAGATTGAAATATCGGTCAATATATTTGTCAATATTGACATCGATTCACCACTAAAGTCAAATGAGATAGGAATACTACAGCATGAAAATACATCTGGCTCTTCGCTAATATGACGTCCCTAGGCATCTACTTAACGCGATCATCATTATAAAACGAAGCACATCCATTCTTTGCCAAAGGACATCAGATTCATGTACTCACAAAAATTAGAGTATTCTGAAAGTGATATTTAAACAGTTGCGGCACAATATGATTACATGAAGAATATACTCGACAAAAATAATATGAGTACCTCTTTTATATCGGAAAGAAGTTGTTGAACTCGGCTACTAACATCCGTACGTGCTCCTGTAACTCCAACCGAACTCACCTGATCATCAATAGCTTATTAGCATAACAAGTAACACGTTCATGAAAGCAAGAACATATCTCGAAGATGCAACCAAGAATTAAACTTACAAGGTAGACAAAGCCTTCTGAAACTTCAACAATTGATTTCATTCTATCCCGAGGAGTTGTTGGTGTCGTCAAGAGTACCTTAACCACATGATAGAATAAACCAGATGACTATAGATCGAGAAAGTTCAAAAGATTAAAGATCGTCAAAGATATGCCCCAAAACAATGCTCGGCTACTTTGCTTCTCACACTTTAGCACAAAGTTAAAAGAAAGAAGGACCGAAGGGAGGGAGTAAGGAATAACGGGTCCATCTGCCAATGGTTCGGAGAAGGTTGGGTAGAACAATCAACAATATACCTCACAGTTGTTTTACTAACTCCCAATTTTATTTTATTTCGTGAAAAGCAGCATAACAAAAAGAGTGTTCAAACGGAGACGCCTACCAGTTCAATCCCGTTCTTAAGAGCTTCCTTTCTTAGGGATTCTGTCTCTTCAAGAGGAACATCAGGGACAACTAATCCTGAAGGATATACATACAAGAGAAGAACATAAGTCACCTGAAAACACGAGGTATGGACAAACGACTAAAACCAATACCCACTAGGTATGCCCATTAAACTGCGCTGCATAATTATTGTGACTTTGCACCTTGCAACTTGCAAATTGTCACGTTACTCATCAAGGGTATACAAGAAAAGTCTCAAAGACGAGTTCATAATTCAGGTACGTTTAGGATTACTGAAAAAATAAGGACACTATCCAAATGGAAATGCGTCCAGAAAACAAATTTGTGGCCTTATGGAGTATTTAGGTGGCGACGAGGAGGTAGAGGTGATATAATCTATCAAGCAATGTAGGCCGAACAGGTAAATTAAAAACTATTGCCTCCATTTCGCATTGTAAAATAACTACGTTTCAAATGACCATGCTCCAGAAGTTGTAAAATTTTGATTAACTCAAGGGTGTCAACTTTGACGACTTTATTATCAGAAGTTTATTATAAATTCTTAGAAAATACTAGTATTAGTCAAAGTCAGCAATGTCTGACTGTCAAAGTGAAATAGGACTATTAAAACCGAAGTCAAATACGGACACTACAAACAGGACGGACGCAAAGGGTCAGCAAAATGATACTCATAAGTAATAACATACCATGAACACCGATATCTTTTATAGTGCACATGAAATTTCCAACTCCACGCTTGAGTATTGGATTATAATAGGTAAACAATGCAAGCGGACATGAAAGTTGTGGCACAACCTGTTTAGGGGACAAGGGAAAAGTCAGGCATACAAAAACAACAAACTAATGCATATTAACAGAAAGACGAATTTTAAACAGACAAAGAAGCTTACATCTCTAAGCATGGAGATAATAGCATCGTAGTTTGTTCCTCGAGCCAAAGCTCGTGTAGCAGCAGCCTAAAAGATAAACCTATGTTTTAGACGCTTAATGATGTTGAAAAAACACGCCATGTCAAAAGGTAACTAAAATACCTGAATAACGGGACCATCTGCCAAAGGATCAGAGTATGGTACACCTAGTTCTATGATATCGGAACCACAAGCATCAAGCACTTTCAATGCTTCTGCAGTGGTTGACAAATCAGGATCCCCAGCTGTGATGTAGGGGATAAATGCCACCTTCATAAGAAAATGCATATATATCAAGAATCGGAAGGAGATAAAAATATGACAAAAAACTCTTACATTCTACACGCCTTTCTTACCTCCATGATCCAATGTAACCGATACAAAATAATTTGGAATTGATACAAATGTCTCAAATTTGTCATTCATACTTGTGACAATGAATATCAACAATAATATGATTTCTAATCATCATTAGCATACTGAAAATTTTCTTTTAATCGAGACTTGTTTTGCCAATTTGCCGCCAGGCGCCAACTATATGTGTACTCACAAAACTATGTGCTGATCTTACATGTGAGATTAACTCATTAACCAAACAATTAAATGAGAAATATGAGTGTTTGGAATGGTTTCACAAGCAAGACCATCTCATGGATATCAGTATTCACTAGAAATTTCTGACTGGTCAAACAATGTAAAGAAGGGCAACCGAAGCCAAGGTAAGACGATCAAATTCAAAAGCGGGAGCGTTTGAAATGAAAGGCTACTACTTTAAGCTCATCTTTCCTACCTCCATTGCTTTCTGATCCTATTTCCCCGGCTCTACGACACATTGAAACTGTCATATGGCTTCTAGATATCCACCTCAAGCACAAAACACAAACTTTTCCTCTCATTCTCTCCTACAATTTCTCGTAGAGCTTTTCTTAGGCTGCTCTTCTGTGAGACCATTGTATGAATACAACAACTCGTTACTTCAATAATGATGTATAATACAAGATGAAATTGACCATATTATGCATACAACAGTCTCATATAACGAGTCAACCAACTACGGTAATCTATACAAAATCGATCCTTTCATAAACTCATCATCTCCAACCCTCCAAACAATTTATCAACATTATCACCTAAGCTTAACATTTTTCCCCATGCATCATTTACATCAGCAAAAGCCAAAGCTTCAATTTCACCCATTAACAAAACAATATACTCGCTCGTCTCAATCATTTATTTATCTTTGATTAAAATACCCCTTGCAGAAAATAAAAACAAATGACTGAGACCCATAACAGAAGTCAAAGCTTCAATTTCACACATGAAAAAAACTCGATCATTTGTTTGCCTTTTATTAAAATACCTCTCACGGATAATAAAAAAAATCTAAACAAATGATTGCGACGGAGTCACATCACATTCAACTTCTAATATAACACATATCACATCAAATTGAAATCCACATTTTGCTAAACAAGTACTTCCTCCATTCCAATGAATGCCGTACAATTGCTTTATACACGTATATCAATGCTCATTTTCTTTTGTTCCTATCTTTAGTTAGATATTACAAAAAATTATAAAAATTTGATATTCATAATCTACTCACAGTAAGATAATTTCAACAAGATCTCACATTACTATCTTTTATATTATATATTAGAAGTTTTATCGGAAATTCTTTTCACACATGGATAGTGCCCAAAAAGCAAATATATAGAATTCATTGGAATGGAGGAACTATAAACCCACTTGTCAAATCAATTGATCCAACATTCCAAACACATAAATGTTACTCCTCTCATTCATTTATTTACCTTTGATTAAAATACCGCTAACAAATAATTAAAACAAAGTAAACAAATAATCGAGATGGAACACCTTACCCATTTCAAAAACTATCAACAATTTGCAAAACTAAACACAACCCAATTCAAATTTACACCAACAAAACAAAACCCATTTCTCAAAACCCACAAACTCAACAAAAAAAAAAAAAAAAATCGAAACGCGTTTCGTGAATCTAACCTTTTTCTGCTCTTTCAATCTGCTGAATGTTTCGGAAAGTCCAACAGTGGGTTGTGCAGTAGTAAGAGCCGCCATTGTTGTGTAAGGTTTTCTGATAGAAACGTTGGTAAATTTGCGAGAAGGTGAAGAAATTGGTCGAAACGGAGTTTGGAAACGGTTTTGTTGAAGAAAAGTGGTAGACTTGAAGGCAGCTGCCATAGCAGTAGTATTATATTATGACTGAATAATTTGGGAATTGGATTCGGTATTTGAAGAGATGGGTTTGTAATTTTGTATGTGTTATATATTGGATTATTGGGAACAAAGCGTCTCAAAGCGTCTCCCTTGTGACGGGTCGGTATTTGTGACGGGTAATGTCACTCATAAAACGAATAAAGCAAAAGGTGGGGGCACCCCTCCACTTGCTTTCCTCTCTCCTCTCATGGGTCTTTTGTCTCACAATTTGGTACCCGTCTTCTCAAAGTGACGGATACCTTCCGTCACAAATGAGAATTGCCTTATTGGGAATTGTATTTGACCCAAAATAATGTATATTTAGGAGAAAATTAGTAGGATAATATTTGATACCAAAATTGCTAGGAAATTCAAGGCTATCGTCTATGACTAGGACCAAAATCAGTCAAAAATGGTTGGTGGGTTGTTGAGCTGTGTAGGATCGGTTTTATATGAGACTAGACCGGTCAAAACTCGACTCGACCTGAAAACCCGACCCGTTTTTTAGGGTTACAAACCCGATTTTTTCGACCCGTGACCCGTTTGACCCGAACCCGAAATGACCCGTTATTTTAGGGTCAAGATCCGATCCAAACGGGTCGACCCGTTGGGTCAAAGATAAATCAAGATTTTTATTAAAATATTAATATTTTTATATTATATTTAAAAAAAATTGTTAAAAAATTATTTTTTTATTATTAAAAATTACAAACATAACTAAAAAGTCAATTTTATATCACTTTTACAATACTTGATACTAAAATAATTATTAAAAAAACTTTAATTTAATAATTATGTCAATATAATTAATGTAAACGTTGAAATAACTAATGTAAACGTTGAATATGATTAAAATATTAATTTTAAATATGTTTTACGTTTTTAAAAATTATTTTTTTAATTAAAAAAGTAGATTAAAAAAGACGTTAGAAATTATTTATTGACCCGTATTTTGACCCTAACCCGACCCGTGACCCCGTATCTGACCCGACCCGTATTCAACCCAACCCGTATTTTGACTCAACCCGTATGACCCGACCCGAGACCCGACCCGCCCAACCCGTTTGACAGGTCTATGTAAGACAGTTGTATATGATATAAGACGTTAAATTTGTTTATAGAATGGTTTATTTGTGCATTGGTAAGAGGAGATGTTGTGTACATTGATCAACATCAACCATTCTTTAGATAACGTATTAACGTTCCAATAAGTTCGATAAAAGATAAAAGGGAAAATGCACATGATACCCTTTAAGTTTGACATTTTTCCCGAAATATCCAACTTTTTGTTTCGGAAAACTTTAAGAGCTCATAACTCGTGTTTACGAGTTCATAATGTTACGATTTTTTTTCCCAAATTGATCATCTTTCACAGTACTACGAGTTGAAAACAAAATTGTCGAGTTCCGAGCTCGTGACCAAGAGATATAGTCACTCAAAGTTTGTTCGGTCAAAAAAAACTTTTACATACAAAAACTCCTAGCCACGGGATCCAAATACGACAATTTTTTTTTTTTTCAAATCGTAATTCTCAGAAAGATAATCGATTTGAAAGAAAAAAAAATTATCACTTTCTGAACTCGTAAACACGAGCTATGACCTCTTAAAGTTTTCCGGACCAAAAATTGGGTATTTCGGGCAAATTGACAAACTTTAAGGGTCTCGCGTGTATTATCCGAAAATAAAAAGTTAGAAATAAAACTAAAGGATAAAAAGTAAATAACTTGAGCAGTTTAATTTGAAAGTCAAATAATATCCGCTCTTTGTTTCAGCTAGGTATGTTAATGAATCAGATGCCAATCGAGTGGCCTCACCCGCAGCACCCATCACACACCACCACCCAGAGTCAAGACCACCACCCAGAGTCGAGACCACTCGACCCAAAACACCTGCAAACAAATAAACCTGTATAATATCACATCTCATTTCATATTTGCGAGCCACATCATGACCGAACTAGTTCAAAGAACTAAAAATATGAGAAAGACAGCCAATGAAAATGACTAAAAATAGCAAATTCACATGTAAAATTTATCCTGTGTTTAACAGTTTAACCAAACCGAAATTTGGTGCTTTCAATTTAAAAGGAAATTACGGGAACTTCCTGCTGTTAATCAAACGATTATTACATTTCCCGACTTCTTTCTGAAACATCTGAATACATTGATACGCAAAAATGAGAAGTTGTCTCACACTGGTAAAATTTTGCCAGTGCCTTGACGGGGTAAAAACCGGACAGTAGTAATACAGTAAATGTGCTACAAGCAATTCAGAGGTAGCAGCTTGTGTCATTGTTAACAGACATGGGATTATTTGAACTGCAATAATTCAAATTCTGAAAATTAGCAAGCATCAAGGTCCCGGCATTGAGGTGGCTTTGGTTCACTTAACAATGTCGTATTTCCTCCTTCAGGGCCACATCGAATTCGTTTAGGATTCTGAGTGCCATGCTGAAACAAAAAAAAAAAAAAGTTGGAAGTCTGGACTCATGAGATTACAAAACGCCTAAATTTGCAAATATATACGACTATATGAGCATATGCAACCTAAAACATACTCCCAAGTCGCAACAACCTAAATTTCCACTACGTTTCTTCACAGGACACGGGATAATCTATAATAGTAAAAGGGTAGATACCGAGGGCCAATGACTAGTTATTCTTTCTTCCATTTCCTCAACTTTGTAAACAAAAAAATAAATTAATCACAAAATATGCCATCTGGCATTAACGGAATCATGATTTTTGTTTGATGGGGATATTGATCAACTAAGCACAGGAATGAGGAAACAATAGTGCATTTTCCCTGACATTCGCATCTAAACACTTGGCACATCATTTTAAGGCAAAATCTGAACTTTTTTTCTGGCAAGTTCGACACCAAGGCATGACCTGCATCTGGAACTTGAAGTGGAGGCAACATAAATTGTAGGCATATGAAAATGTTCACTAATTAACGCAATTTTTGAAGTTTGCAATCGACAGAGTGATCAACAGATATGGTTAACTGCGACTCGAAGGTGGCACTAAATTTCTCTCGGAGTATTATTATGAACCCCCGCAGTAAGTAAATTCTACCCTGGTGGTAGCCCAAACATCCTTAATTTAACCTCCCTCACTATAGACAAAAATTAACGGAAGATGTGATATACTTGTTTTTAGTTGTTACAGATGACAATTTGGTAATGGTAGACAGGAAGAACATATGCTCAAATCTATATTCTATAGACATTGGAAAGCCCCTTTGCCCTGCATGCTCTCTAGTATTCCTCTTTCTTTTTGTCCCCCTCTTTTTACCTTTTCCTTGTTGCACCTCCTGTTGTTGTATAGACCTTGTACAGCTTTGTATGCATTTGTTTGAGTATATATTTCGCTTACATTTTGATATGTATGCATAGTGAGACCACAGTTCACCAAACTAGTGTGGACTAGACTCATGTATCGGGAACTTTTAACTCAAACTAGTGTTTCTTTACTAGACAAATTAATTCAGAAATAAGACATGATAAGCATCTAACTAATTATTTAGCAGCTTAAAAAACCCAGCAGATACAAATATGTTGAAGATAGTACTAATCTAAAGGAAGCATATCTAAAAAGGCAAGTTTAGATCACTTACAGGAGGCTTCTCTCCCTTCCTTAACTTCTCAACTATTTCTACGACTCCTTTTGGGGTAACGTCTTCCTGCATTCGGCAAATGCAGTTCAAAATAATGTCAAAGATTCTTCAAAGGTGAAAATGAGGGACTATGCAAAGATAAATGCACTAAAAGCACTTACGAAATAGTTGTACGTATATCCTTCTGAACCATTAGAGTAATCAGCAACCGTAATCATAGGTGCATTAACACAACAACCCTGTAGACCAAAAACAAGTTTAGTCATACTTCATTTCTGAACACAGGGAGGTAGGCCAACTTAGTTGTATCAAATAAGCAAAACAAAGATTGCTGGTTTACCATGCACTCCATTTCTCCAACAGAAAATAGACCGTCTTTCGTTACCTCTGCGAATGGAAATAAATAACAGAAACTGTTAAATTTCTCATCACATCAGAAATCCCCTAACATATATCAGTCAACAAAACCAACCATTTCGCTTAACTCCAAGGTGTTTTAACAAGGCTTCTTCTATATCTCGAGAACCACGGATCATACAAGGTGTCGTTCCACAAACCAAAAGATGATATTTGCCAACCTGAAAGTTGTAAAGGATTCTAAGAACAGAAGCAAAATACGTCAATTTATGAAATAAGGAATCACCAAATAATGAATTCTAACCTTGGTCCGATTGAACATTGAGTAGAAAGTTGCCACCTCATAGACACGGATAGGAGCAACTTCTACTATACGCGCGACCTGCATAAAAACAGTAGATTAACACTGGAAAGACAGATTAATCCTTTCGTAAATTAAAAGAAGCTGTGAGAAGACCATCTACGGTAATGGTTGAGGCCCAATCAATGATATTATACTTTAACAGAAGCCAGATGCACTCATGCTCTATTTTGGCAACTCAGGTTTTACACAAGTCCTGACTTTGGTTGTGCATAGAAGACTCTTAGCATATAAAGAGAGATCTTTTTTATGCAAGTAATTACAAATTATGGGTGCTGTTAAACAGTTTAAAGTAAACTGGATTAAGTAAGCACCTCTCCACAAAAAATACAAAGGGTCCAACAGCCATAATTTTGAGAAGTAACAAATGGTGTTTGACGGTGCTTGTATGCGATAAACCAACCTCGGATGAAAATCGGATAATCGTGAACAATGGATTAATATTTGTTATTTGGGGCTCGAATTGAATAGGCTAGCTTCTGAAGCGACCCCGGACACATAGTAGAAAAACCGGGAGAAAAAAAAACATGACAAGTGTGACCTTCCAAACGGCTCAAATTGAAGTGTATATTACACGGTTTTCGAAATTTTAGAGTGCCGGAACAAAAATGTCCGTAAATAACACGTATAGTTCATGAGGTCAAATAAAGCGGCCAGACAAATTTTGAGCATCAACAGAGAAAGTTTGAGGGTACCGGTAAACGATAAACCAGATTCGGGAGAAAATCGCATAATCGTGAACAATGGATTAATACTTGTTACCTAATTTCTGAAGCGACCCCGGACACGTGGTAGGAAAAACAGGAAAAAAAAAAACGTGACCCGGTATGACCTTCAAAACGGCTCAAATTTAAGTATATATATTACACGGTTTTCGAGATTTCATAGTGTCGGAACCAAAATGTCCGAAAATTGCACCGAAGGTTTTTCGAGTTAGATAAGGCGGCCAAACAAATTTTGAGGAGCAACAGAGGCCTTTTGACGGTATCGCTACGCGATAAACCAGCTTCGGGCGAAAATCGCATAATCGTGAACAATGGATTAATACTTTGTTATTTGGACCTGAAATTGATTTGGCTAATTTCTGAAACGACCCCAAACACGTGGTAGGAAAACCGGAAGAAGAAGAAACGTGATCGATATGACCTTCCAAACGGCTCAAATCGAAGTGTATATTACACGGTTTTCTAGATTTCAGAGTGTTGAAACGAAAATGTGCGAAAATCACACGGACGATTCTTTGAGTAAGATAAAATGGCCAAACAAATTTTGAAGAGTAACAGAGGACGTTTAACGGTATCGATATGCGATCAACCAATTCCGGGCAAAAATCGCAAAACCGTGAAAAATGTATTAATAGTTGTTATTTGAAGCTGAAATTGAATTGGCTAACTTCTGAAGCGACCACAAACACGTGATAGGAAAATTGGGAGAAAGAGAAACGTGACCCGGTATGACCTTCCAAATGGCTCACATTTAAGTGTAAATTACACGGTTTTCGAGATTTCAGAGAGTCGGAATAAAATTTTGCAAAAATCACACGGACGGGTTCTCGAGACGGATAAAGCGGCCAAACAATTTTGAGGAGCAACATAGGACGTTTAACGGTATAGATATGCGATAAACCAGATTTTCGCGAAAATCACATAATCGTGAACAATGGATTAATACTTTATATTTGTAGCTCAAGCGACCCTAGACACGTGGTAGAAAAACAAGGAGAAAAAGAAACGTGACTCGATATGACCTTCAAAACGGGCTCAAATTAAAGTGTATATTACACGCTTCTCGAGATTTTAGAGTGCAAGAATAAAAAAGTCCGTAAATCACACGTTTAGTTAATGAGGTCAAATAAAGCGGCCAAACAAATTTTGAGCGGCAACAGAGGACATTTGACGGTACCGGTACGCGATAAACCATCTTCGGGAGAAAATCACATAATCGTGACCAATGGATTAATACTTACTATTTGAAACTGAAATTGAATTGGCTAACGTCTGAAACAATCCTGGACACGTGTTAGGAAAAACGGGAGAAAAAAAAACGCGACTCGGTATGACCTTCGAAACAGCTCAAATTTAAGTATAAATATTACACGGTTTTCGAGATTTCAGATTGAAGAGCTTTATAAGTTTCCAAAAATTGAACAAAAATGTCAAAAAAATCACACGGATGATATTACGAGAAAGATAAAGCGGTCAAACAAATTAATTTGACTAATTTATGAAGCGACCACGGACACGTGGTAGGAAAACCGGACAGAAAAAGAAACGTGACTCGATATGACCTTCCAAACGGCTCAAATTGAAGTGTATATTACACGGTATTCGAGATTTTAGAGTGTCGAAACAAAAATGTGCGAAAATCACACAGACGGTTCTTTGAGTCAGATAAAACGGCCAAACAAATTTTGAAGAGCAAGAGAGGACGTTTAACGGTATCGATATGCGATAAACGAGCTTCGAGCGATCGCAAAAACGTGAAGTATATATTAATACTTGTTATTTGAAGCTGAAATTAAATTGGCTAGCTTTTAAAGCGACCACAGACCACATGGTAAGAAAATTGGGAGAAAAAGAAACGTGACCCGGTATGACCTTCCAAACGGCTCAAATTTAAGTATATACTAGTTTTAAGCTCGTGCAAACTTGCACGAGTTTGCTTATTTAACAATCGTTATTATTAAAATTGACAGAATAGATAAATATCTAAACTTAAATGCACAAAATATAGTCTAAAAAAACCAATTATATACATACAATAATTACTATAACGATACAATTTATATTGAGAACCTAATAACATTATAAATTTTTGAAAATTTTCAATATAAATATATTAGGTGTTGTATTAGATATGAACTTGGTAATTTAAATGAATGTAACAATGAAATGATAGGAAAGTAATTAAATAAGGTTAAAGAACATGGGGGTCCCATACAAAAAAAAAAAAAAAAAAACAACCCATCAAAACAATTTAAACGACTCGGCTTTTATACTATTTAGATTACACGGTGTTCGAGATTTCAGAGTGTCGGAACAAAAATGTCCGAAAATCACACAGACGGTTTTTCGAGCGCATTAAAGCGGCCAAAATAATTTCGAGGAGCAACAGAGGACGTTTGACGGTACAGATATGCGATAAACCAGCTACGGGCGAAAATCGCATAACCGTGAACAATAGATTAATACTTGTTATTTTAAGCTAAAATTGAATTGGCTAACTTCAGAATCGACCCCGAACACGTGGTAGGAAAGCCGAGACAAAATGAAACGTGACCCGTTATGACTTTCCCAACGCTTCAAATTGAAGTATATTATAATAAACGGTTTCGAGATTTCAAAGTGTCGGAACAAAAATGTCTGAAAATCACATGGACGATTCTTTAAGTCGGATAAAGCGGCCAAAACAAATTTTGAAGAGCAACAGAGGACGTTTGACTTTATCGATATGCAATAAATGAGTTTCGGGCGAAAATCGCAAAATCATAAAAAATGTATTAATACTTGTTATTTGAAGCTGAAATTGAATTGGCTAACTTCTGAAGTAACCCAGCACACGTGGTAGGAAAACCGGGAGAAAAAGAAACGTGACCCGGTATGACCTTCCAAACGACTCAAATTTAAGTGTATATTACACGATTTTCGAGATTTCCGAGTGCGGGAACAAAAATGTATGAAAATCACACGGACGGTTTTTTGAGACAGATAAAGCGGCCAAACAAATTTCGAGGAGTAACAGAGGACGTTTCACATTATCGATATGCGATAAACCAGTTACGAGCGAAAATCGCATAATCGTAAACAATAGATTAATACTTGTTATTTGAAGCTGAAATTAAATTGACTAACTTCTGAAGCGACCCCGGACACATGGTTGGAAAACGGGAATAAATGAAACGTGACCCGATATGACCAAAACGGCTCAAAAACGGTTTTCGAGATTTCAGGGTGTTGGAACAAAAATGACCGAAATTCACACAGACGGTTCTTCGAGTCAAAAAGAGAAGCCAAACAAATTTTGAAGAGCAACAGAGGACGTTTGACGGTATCGATATGCAATAAACTAGCTACGGGCGAAAAACGCAAATAGATTAATACTTGTTATTTGAAGCTGAAATTAAATTGGCTAACTTCTTTATCGACCCCGGACACGTGGTAGGAAAACCGGGAGAAAAAGAAAAGTGACCCGTATGACCTTCCAAACAGCTCAAATTGAAGTGTGTATTAAACGGTTTTCGAGATTTACGAGTGACCGAACAAAAAATGTCCGAAAATCACACGAACGGTTTTTTACGTCAGATAAAGCGGCCAAACAAATTTTGAGGAGCAACAAAGGACGGTTGACGGTATCGATATGCGATAAACCAGTTTCGGGCGAAAATCGCATAATCGTGAAGAATGTATTAATAGTTGTTATTTGAAGCGGAAATTGAATTGGCTAACTTCTGAATCGACCCTGGACACGTGGTAGGAAAACTGGGAGAAAAAGAAACGTGACACGGTATGACCTTCCAAACGGCTCAAATTTAAGTATATATTACATGGTTTTCGAGATTTCAGAGTATCGGAACAAAAATGTCCGAAAATCACATGGACGGTTTCACGAGTCAGATGAAGTGGCAAACAAATTTTGAGAAGCAACAGAGGACGTTTGACAATATCGATTTGGGATCGGCCGAAAATCGCAAAATCGCGAACAATGGACTAATACTTGTTACTTGGAGCTGAAATGGAATTGGCTAACTTCTGAAGCGATCCCGGACACGTGGTAGAAAAATCGAGAGAAAAAAAAAACGTGACCCTGTATGACCTTTCGAACAACTCAAATTGAAGTGTATATTACAGGGTTTTCGGGATTTCAAAGTGCCGGAACAAAAATGTCCGTAAATGACACGGACGGTTCCTTAGGTCAGATAAAGCGGCCAAACAAATTTTGAGGAAGAACAGAGGACGTTTAAGGGTACCAGTTTGCGATAAATAGAGTTGATCATGGGCATGATCTGGTCCCCATACAGGCTTGGGTTGGGCCATGCCGGGCCGGGATGATAAAAATCACCCATACATGCGGGCTGGGGTGGGTCGGGCCGGGCAATGAGTTTGTCTATTTAGTGAGCCCAAACCCGGCCCTTATGGGATTAATTGGGCTTTCGGGCCTAAATGGGCTTTTCCGGCCCTAAATTTTACGACTTACCAAACGAGATAAGTGACATAATACCTTCAACTAGCTGATGGAAAGCCGATAAACTTCCTATCAAGAGTTGATTACATATATACTAACACATTTGTATATGACCAGTTGAACATTAAAGAGACTAGAAAAAAAATGAACTTTGTAGCTCTACCAACAAATTTATCAGGTTTTGTTTAATGATGGGTCACAAAGCTAAGGAAAATTATTAATCATTGCCCGTTAATCTATCTTCCAATATAAAAGCCAGAAGTTTTTTTAATTGACATTTTTTTAAAAATAATAACTGTAAAGAGATTCCCCAAAAAAAGCCAAGCAAAGAAACCAAACAGCGTAATGCAAGACTCCATCCAACGTAAAAGTTCCAAGAACAGACACTCAGGATAGCTTCAACACTTAGAACCACTACCACTGTTGAGTCCTCATAGCATTTATATACTAGCAACATGATTATGATAACTGAAGGCTTTGAGATACCAAATTTCCTCTCCTCCAGAATATATCTATTCCAAAGAAACAACTTGGCATACCTCATTCATTGCGGAAACAGGAAGCCAACCACCATGCTGCTGTTGAGCAAGATCTAGCAAGGGAATAACAGCAGACTGCTTATAGTTGGAAGGATAGTGAGTCAACAACTCCTTCACCTATATGAACAAAATTACACCATGAAAACTCAAATCAGTAGCTAATCCCCTACTCAATCTCAACATCTCCAGCTACCTTTTTAGATACTAAGTGCAACTCACACTTCTAAAATTAACTTTAGAGTCAGATAGACTCATTGCCTACCACGAGATTTCTCGATATATGGTAACTGTTACAGGGGCAATCGTGAAAAAAAAAAACAAAAAAAAAACAAAGGTAAGTACGAGGTAATGATGGTAGATAGAGAAGGGACATGAAAAGTGGGCAATAGTTAAACAAATAAAGGGATAAGTCACAAGTGGTAACAATTACCCACCTCCCCCCATGGTAAAACATTACCCTCATACTGAGATAATAGTTTCTCCGCCACCCCCTTCATTGAGATTTAAGTGAATTGAGTCTCTTCACCACACCCCTTTATCTTCCTTTAAAGCCATCACGTTCCCCTTTCTCCTTTGTTTTGACCTCTACTACCCCTAATCCAACTGAGACATATGTCATTAACTTAAAAACAAAACAACGATTATGCATAGTTCGATCTAAGGTCCCGTGTTAAACAAGCTTACTAGTTACTACAATATGAACTAACTCAACTACTATCGGTTTCTCTTCATTTCTGACGTTCTACAATATGTAGCTAAAGAAACGA
This sequence comes from Silene noctiflora, assembly GCA_009801015.1. Taxonomy (NCBI): domain Eukaryota; kingdom Viridiplantae; phylum Streptophyta; class Magnoliopsida; order Caryophyllales; family Caryophyllaceae; genus Silene; species Silene noctiflora. Next base: position 154,963 of record VHZZ01000002.1, read on the forward strand.
CCAAGTCACATGAACGTAATTCTCAAGCAATCACTCGAACACACACTAGCTCGATAATACCTCAACGAGTTAATTGGCACACCGCACAAAAGCGTCATCATAGGTCCGTTTATCATCACACATGTAATGATCTAAAGCAATACATTTCTCCTCAAACTACCTTGATCAAATTACCATTAGCAGGGCATCTCTACTACTAACAAGCAACTCGCGCTTAAAAAACAAAATTCATTGCCAACATATAAATACATACAATGCACAAATACTAGGAAATTAGAATTTAATCACCTTTTGTTGATTTGTTTCATTGAACTTCCAAGCAACATTAGGATTGTTATCCGGCGAATCGATATGCTGATAAAACATAAAAATTGTAATTAAACTAAATCAATTTCACTAATTAAAACTTCAAATAATACAACAATTACAACAATTAATTAATCATTGAAATTGAATTTAAAAGTATTACTGAATCATAAATCAGAGCTTACGTAATTGAGAGCAGTAGATAAGGATCTAGACGCCTGTCAAACAGAAACAAAAATAATTAACTAAAATCGCAAAAATTGAAAAAATTGAAAAAATCGATAAAATTGAATTACGGAAAAAAAATGAGGTTAAATTACCGAAGAAGATTGGCGAATAGCGTGACGGATCTCGAGCAGGCGTTGAGCAGCTCGACGGGCGAACATTTTGTTACAGGAGAGAGAAAGCTCGGGAACTTCAACAATGGCGGATTTGAGATGAACAAGAAGAAGAGAGAGAAAACAATGGAGAAATGAGACTCAATGGAGCGCTTAACTTACGAATACGAAGCAAGTGTGGTAGCCACAAACTCGACTCGATCCGACCCGACTCGTTAATGATGTTATTTGGGCCTTGTTATTTTTCTGTCTAAAAGTCGTTTGTAAAACCAATTTAAATCCTAGTTTCTCCATCCCCTATATACTAAAAGATTAACACATTTGTGTTTTTTCCGCTCACGCCTCCCCAAACAGAATATTCCCTTCTATTCTAACATTAATTAATATATAATAATTAATAATTAATAATAATTAATATATGGTAGTCAATAGTCAATTGTACTCAATTGCGATATGTCATATGGAATATTTCTGGGTGATTAATATTTTTCTACGTCATTAACTACTATATTAACTACTATAGGTGATTAATATTCTATAATTGACGTCAATCCATATCTCACATGGAATATTTCTTTCTAAAATATTGTACTCAATTAATATATCCGTTAAATAATTACGATCAATCATTTTTTAGCAATAATAAATATACATAGAAAATC
>VHZZ01000002.1:170914-181065 GCA_009801015.1 Silene noctiflora
TGTTCGGAGTAATATTTTAAGGTTCTTGTTTTGCGTTGAAAATCATACAACATTGATTTAGAAAAGTTTAATACAATTTAGAGAAATAAAATGTTATGATATATAATGGCGGTGAGGAATTTCAGGGGGAAAAATGTTGTGGGCCCAGCTAAAAAATTTAAGAGCCAATAAAAATCATCTAAATGACTTAGCTTTTATACTATGTAGATTTTCTGGAGACTTCCGACTTCATCTGTCTTAACCTTAAAACGGGTTAAATATAATAAGTGGTTTTAATAAAGACAAATTTTTTAGTATTTTTTAAATAATAAGTGGGGTGATTTAATATGTATTTGACCTCATATTAAACTTAAGACGGATAATGTCAATCTTAAATAAAAATATTTTTTGAGAAAATTAAAGTTATTACTCCCCCGTTTCATTTTATAAGTCGTTTGAAATTTGTTATATAAATATTAAGAAAAATATTGAAATATTATTAAATGTAAGAGTTATTTCATAGAACTTGAAAAAGTAACTTTAACGTYCGTATCAATTCTTATTTGAATTACATAAATAGGATTATACATTCAGATGTATGTGAGCATCGTGCATCCAATACAAATTTAATTGAGCTTATATGCAATTTTTTTGAGCTTTTAAATTTTTTGATTTACATTTTAATTTTTTAGGTGTTAAATTAAAATCTTATTGAGTTTATATGTATTATTTTTGAGTTTCAATATAATATTTTTAGTTAAAATTTTCTTATAAAGGCGCTAAGATTTTTTTTAATAAAGCCCGTAATGTACATATAAGCTCAAATCTTTTGCTATAATAGTCCACTAATTGAATAAATTACTGACATTAACCTTGATTCGTAAAATATTGCATTAGAATTTGTAATATATACTTCGTTTGAGATTTCAAATTATGTGGTAAAATGGATTGGATGAATCATGAATGGGATGTATAGCTCGGATTATGTTAGAAGTATCCGACACTGCATATCCATGTGTTATATAATGTTCTTGTTCTAAAATGATATATTCGAGTGTCTAATACGAATACATGAGGTAATATTGAAGAGTCCAAACAACATAAGAGAGGTGGTTTGAGCTGAAGTCGAGTAAGTTCCAAATTCCAAGCATATTATTATGAAAGTTTCTACTTCCTCTCGATTTTCGAGCATTCTGTAAAGGTTTCTGCAAGTGACCATATGTAAACTAGTAGAAGATCTACTCCAATTCACAGTATTTGTATCCGCTTCTCCGCATGCAGTCCTCTGTACATCCAATGTATTTCACATTTTCCTGGAAGGGATTTTCCTTCTCGTTTCCTTGTCTAGCCGTTAGTTCTCATTTGAGTTACGCGGCACATCTAGCTGTCAGGGGTACGAAATCATAAACTCTGAACATTCAAAAGATCTTGATCAACAGTGAAAAGATAAAGAAAAGTGCATTCAGTTCTACTCTGTAGTAAACTGAAGCTGCTGATAGTGTGTGCTATCTCTTCTCGTCTGACCGTAAAAAAAAGTCTTCGGGGCTAGAATATGTCGAGATGTCCTCACCGACTGTGAGCATGCAACACTAGATTTGCTTCTTGCTGAAAAGGCTGACAAAACAAATTGCCTAGAAAGGCTAGAATTGAGAATTTGGGCTAGTACCCGTTCTAATTGATCTTTCGTACTTTCCCATGGTAACGAGTAAGGCTGCCAGAGATACTGGTAGTACCTCGCCCAGTTCCCAACCACCGAGAATGTGATCAAGGCTGGCCCACCTTGGCTTTTGTCGGACCTAAATCACCTCATTGTCAGCTCTATGTAAAATGAAACAAAATGCATAGTATTTGACTTCATTGGAAATGGAAACCTTATTCCACACATTCCGAACCACCTACAATAAACGAGATAAAATAGTGACGGTATACCTTGTCATCATACCAGAAGCTGACAAACATCGCTTAAAGTGTAATGTGTTGATGAGCGCTTGCTTGTAGACGATAACTTTGAAGATGATGCCTCCATGCCATTACTATATCTCAGGCTCTCGGCTTAGGCCAATTACATATCCCTTTTAGGGAAATGTTTTTCCCAGTGAATATCGTAGCCTAGTTTCAACATCAGTGCAACCACTTGTTCAAGTTTGCATCTCGGACCCCATGTTGAGTAAGCTGAGCACAAAGTAGTCAAAGACTTCTTCGTTCGACTGTTTAAGTCATATTTCTCCATTTCCTCTAATACATTCTCCATCTCCTCCAAGCGTCCTTCTGATGCATACATAGCCATCTTAGAATCATAGATCAACCTATCACAACTCCACCCTGCTGATTCAGCACACTTCACAAAGCTACTGAGTTTATCAACAGCATTATGTCGATAATAAGCTGTGGCAATTACACGCATTATGCCACCTGATGTAACTACGACATTGTTTTTAAAAGCAAGACTGATAATCTCTTCCATTTTATCAAGCTGTTTTACTTGTGCATAAAATCGAATCAAGGACGAAATCAACCAAGATTTATGCCCCCCCTCTGGGATTAACCTGAATAAAAAATCAATCTTTTCAACTTTCTTTGCACATGAACTCTTGCAATATGCAGGAATCATGATATTGATTGATTGAATGTCATCTTCACTCGAATGTTGTTTTAACAGTTCATACGACTCCTCCATCTTCTTTAAATTCCCGGCATGCGCATACCCTCTGACCATTAGCTTGTAAGTGCCAATATTTGGCTCAATGCCCTTTTCTTTCATCATCAAATAAGTGTTTTCCATACGATCCCACATCCAAAAAATTACATATCCTTTAATCAAATTGTTGAAAGTATACACATTGGGAATGAGACGCAAATTGTAGATCTCCTGAAGAGTTGCTTCCATGTGGTTGACATACAACAAGCGGCCAAAGACCGTAATAAGGATATTGTAAGTTGCTATATTAGGACTACAGGATTGGTCTTTCTTAAATTTTTGAAAGAGAGATTGACATTCTTCTGTCAATCCATTGTCCATATACGCCCCCATTAAGGCATTGTATGTGACGGACGTCTTACACTGATTGTCAACAGCTTTATTGAACAGCTCAACCGCACGATCAATATTCTCAGCCTCACCTGCGACTCTAATAGCCTTGGCATACTCTTCGGGTGAGGTATACTCTTCAGGTAAGGTAGAAACGGTAAAGTTCGCATGTTTTCTTAGCTGATTAGCTTCCTATCAAGATTCAATACATGAGTACAGCACTTCAGAATATGAATGTTCAAGAGAAATTTAGAATTAAATAAAAAAAGAAAAAAAAAATTGCAGTACCACCAACAATGTTAATCAGATTGAATAAATGAGTCACACAGATGATGAAAATTATTCGATCCCATTGATCTGTCTCTCCTATGTACAAGCCAGAAGAGAAATTTTTATTGACAGTAAAAAGCAATAATTGCAAATGCAAGCAGAGGAAAAAAAAAAAGAGCAAAGAAATCAAACAGCGATATGTAAGAAGTCTGGCACTGTTTTAAGTACAAGTGTACAAGTTCCAGGAACTCAACTCTTGGGACTATTTAAGCTTCAACACTTAGCAACGGTCCCGAGTCCACATAACATTTCTATATGTAACAACATGATTATAATAACTGAAGGCTTTTGCGATCTAAAGTCCCCTCCCCTTCAATAATATTTTCAAAAGGTCATAACATACTAATCTCCTAATCAACCCGAACATCCGAGTCTCTTCAATTATCTTTCACAAGACTCGGTGTGCCCCTCGTGCTTTTAAGAGCAAATTTAGAGTGATAGACTCATTGCCTACTACAAGATGAATGGATGTCAGGGTTGAAGAGAAGAAGGGGATGAAAAGTGGGTAAAAACTTAACTCACTAAAAGGGGTAATAGTTATCTACCTTACCCCTAGGGTACAAAGTCACCATAATATGTGGATAATAGTTCCCCCTCCACGTCGTTCATCCACTTTTGAGTCTCTTCGCCACATTCCTTCATCTTCTTTTATAATCATGATTCCCTCTTTTTCTCCTTAATTTTGACCTTCTATTAATCCCATAACTATCAACCACAACCAACGTGAACCCTATGTCCAACAACAACAAGAGCCTTAGTTCCAACATGATTTGTAAACAAATGTAAAAGAAAATATAATAAGGATGAAAGAAAGAAGTACATTGAAATAATAAAGCAAAGAAAAATGTGAAACCAAATATTAAAGCGGCAAAATAGGTTTGTAAGATAATAGGAGTAAAGTCTAAGAAAAATGGTTCTTTAAGTAAAAATGGTAAAAAAGTAATTAAAAATCCAAAACTCAAACTACATCTTCAACATGAATTCTTTCCCTCCATAATGTCCTCTACAACGGCAACAATGCCATATTCTCAAAAATCCCGAAAACATTTCTTGTGTTGTTTTATGTTTATACTAAATCTCATGTTCAAGGATGATTGGGTAACAAAAATAGATAACCTTAACTACTTTTCAGCGATTTAAGGTAGCGAGTGTTACCCATTACTACTAGCTAGCTCTATCCCTGCGACTCTCTAGCAAACTGCCGAACCCTATGTCATAATAATTCATTAAAAAGGATTATTCACTGGTGTCTCTAAGGCCCAAACACGTTAAACAAGCTTACTAGCTTCTGAATTAACTCGGCCTATAACGAATATCTTCACTTCGGTCTTTGTACAATATGTAGGCAATGTAGCTCAAAAAAAGACAAGTCACATTGAACCTCAAGACTCAACATATTTTCCAAGCTTACAACCGAAGGTATGTCACCCCGAGAATTCCTCAACAAATTAATAGGCACAAAACCACCATCCTAGGTACTTCTGTCACACATCTAAAGCAAATACAGTTCTCACCATACTACCTTGACTAAATTATGAATTTATGACTAGCATGACATCTCTTTTCTCCACTACTAATACGCAACCTACGCTTAAAATCAACATTACCCACAACGACCATACTATAATATCAAAATTCGTGGTTAACACATACATACATTTCTCGGCAAACTACCTTATCAAATTATCATTAGCAGTGCATTTCTACAAGTAATACGCTACCTATGAATCTATGATTACAATCAACTTCGTTCCACACTGATCATAATACAATATGAAGATGCATAAATGAATAAATACTGCGGAGTACTGTGTAGTAGAAAATAATCACCTTTTCTTGATTTGTTTCGGTGAACTCCCAAGGAACATTAGAAATGTTATCTGGCGTATCAATATGCTGAAAATAACATCAAAATTGAATAAACTAACTCAATAACACAAATTACAGCTCCGAAATCCATTAATCGAAATAATCACTGAAATTGAATCAACAGAAACGCTAAAGCATAAATTAACGCTTACGAAATCGAAATAACATCGAAATTGAAGTAAACTAAATCATTTTCACAAATTAGAACTCCAAACAATCCAGTAATTGAAATAATCACTTAAGCTAAACCGAAAGAAACGCTAAATCATAAATCAACGCTTACGAAATCGAAATAACATCGAAATTGAAGTAAACTACATCATTTTCACGAATTATAACTCCAAACAATCAAGTAATTGAAAAAATAAGCGAAATTGAATCAAATAAATACCGAATCATGAATCATATCTTACATGAGTGTGAGCTGTGGAGAATGATCGAGAAATCTGTGCGGCAGAAGCGAAACATGTGAAAAATGCGAAGATTGAAAAATCGATGAAATTGAATTAGTAAATAAGAGTTCAAATTACCTGAAGAGATTGACGAATAACACGACGGAATTCAAGCAGGCGTTGAGTAGCTCGACGAACGAACATTTTGTTTAAGGAGAGAGAACGCTCGTGAGCTTCGACAATGGCGGAAGCAAAGAGGGAATTTGAATGGAGGTGTTCTTTTTTTGTTGAAGTTAGTGGATTGAGAGTTGACAGCTGAACTTGAGACCAAACTCCAATGGGGCTTCCGAATATGGCTACTCGGCCATAAGAGTATTGGATATCCGATCCAAGACGCGAGTATGTTGAGTAAAAAACGTACTGCAAAAATCCAGTAATGGGATGGGAAATGGGAGGGGTAAAATTGTCAACAGTGTACTGTGTTAAGTAAAATGCGTACTGCGAAAATCAGGACCCTTTTAAAATTGAATATTTATATCTGTTAAATGTTTTGGATATCCAAAGAGAATCGGATACCGATATCCGTATACTTGAATGTACTTGAATAATTAAGTTTGTAACAATATGATATTCCAAATTTCGGATTGGTTTGAATTATCGGATGTTTTGCTCAACTATAATAGTTATCGATTGTATAAGTATTGTTATTTGGATTTTGAATTTTTATTTTTGTGTATAATCATGTGTCATTCTATATATATTTTTATATATATCATTTAGTTAACATGGTTTACATAAAATCCTTTTTATGTTGCATGTTTAATAGTGACGTACTCCCTCCATTCAACTTCATACTACACATTTGCTTTTTCACGTTTGTCAACGCTTGTTTTACGGGGTAAATATCTTTAGCTACGTATTTACAAAAATTATAAAAGTTAGATATTTTTAATGTACTCCTAATGACGAATCAAACAAGATCCCACATGAATATATTTTCACTTACGTATTGAGAGAAAATCGAAATTGAATGCTCACTTGTGAATAGTGTACGAAATAGAAAAGTGTAGTGTGGAGTTGAATGGACGGAGCATGAGTTAATGGACACGAAATGGGAACAAAAATGTAAGAGAGGAGTTGCACTCTGATGTTATATTGACTACTTGGATAGTCCGAATACTATTTTTTTTTCTTTTTTTTTTTTTAATAAGTAAAGAAATTAGGTTAATCGAAATTAACCTATAACATCCTCGCGGATGTGAAATGTAAGTGAAAGTAGAAAACATTCTTAGTCATATTCAGACAGGTCAGATTAACAATTAACGAGCTTATTTCATATCGGGTACTTTTTTTGGTCTTCTCATTTCTGGTTAAATGGCTTTGGGTCTTTTGAGTCAAAATTTTACCAAAATTAACTCCTTTCGAATTTATCGGACTATTTCGAGTCGGGCCATTTGCCGCCTTAGTACCTTGTATCTTTGGCGCGTACAAACCCAATGGGCTAGCCACAAGGCCCACAACTCAAAACCGTAAGACGAACATAAACCCAGAGAGATCGTTCAAATCAAAACCCTCTTAAACCCGCCTTTTGATTCCCGTTGCTGCTACAATGTTCTTTGAGGCAAACCATCAAACAGTTGGTGTGCAAGCCATAACCGCCACGCCGAATGGAATTCGATTGGTAATACGAGTATAAGACTGCTTCTTACCCTCTTTTGTTGATCTATTGATTTGCATCTGTATATTTGACCCATGGTTCGTTGCACATTACTTTCATACGTTTTTCAACTAGAACAACGATGACGATAATAATTAATACAAAGCGTCTTGTTTGTGACGGACACTATCCGTCACAAGCTGAAGACGGATAGTGTCCCTCTCACAATAAAACAAGTGGGAGGACAAGTGGGTGGGAAATGGAGCATCCATGTTTGGTGCCACTTGCATATTGTGAGAGCGACACTATCCGTCTTCAGTTTGTGACGGATAATGCCCGTCTTCAATGAGAATTTGTGTAATTAATAACGGCAATAACATTATATAAGTGTTTAATAGCACCCTCAAATTACGAGGTAAGGAGATTGGATGTACGCAACCCTACCTCTTGTTAGCAATAGGTAATTAGTATCCTCAAATTACGGGGTACGGGGGTCGGATGTAAGCAATCCTGCCTCTTGTTAGCAATAGGTAATTAGTATCCTCAAATTACGGGGCAAGGGGATCGGATGTAAGCAATCCTGCCTCTCGTTAGCAATAGGTAATTAGCAATAAGTAATGATATAAGGTAAAATCGGAACTTTTTCAAAAACATTAACTAAAAATATCGAGATTGAGCGTCCCTGACTTCCTGTTAGCATCTTCTCCTGCCCTCTTTTTGCATACAGTTGTCGGATGAATGCAATCCTGCCTCTTGTTATGCATTTTCCATCTGAAACTGTTCTTTGATTTGTGTTAATGCTTGAATGCCGGAGGCTTATTACATTTTCTCTTTTACCTGTTCGCGAAATCTCCCTTGACTTGATCTTCTATGATACTGTGATCTTGGATTAAGACTCTTAGCCACAAGTCCACAACTGTACGTAATTCTCTTGGTTGGATTACCGAACCTGTATGAGATAACCGGAAAAATAACGTTTAGGCTCCTCTAAATGAAGTGTATTGTATGCCTTCCACCACTTCAATATGGGTTTGGTGTTGCTTGAGATGTTGATAAACCTTTTTCATTGTCTTCATTTGTTTGCGCTCGTTAACTAGTGAAACAAGCTTGTACTATGAACAGTTTGGTTTCATTCTATGGTATCTTTACTATCTTATTTTGTTGCTTATATCAGTTGGATGTCGTTCCGTAAAAGCCTTCCACAGGATCAAACCTATGGCAAGGTGAAAACTAAAGGAACATTTCGCATGCTATATGTTTCCAAGTTTAGAATAAAATCAGGCTGCCCAAAACAGCAAGTCTGCATTTTAAGCTACTTTTAAACTAAGAAGAGTTTAGTTTGGATCTGTATTAGGAAATTAGTCTCAGCAGTAGTCCTTTGATAGCCATACATTGTCATCCTTTAGAGCGTGTTTGGATAAAGGTGTTTGGAAGGAAAGGAGGGAACGGAGATGGAGGGAAGTAACGTCTGGTTAGCAAAAAGGATTTAGATGGAACATCTTCTATGGTTACCCGTTTTATCTTAACTCGCAGTTCAGTAGTTCAGTACATCTATTTCTGGACCCTGTCACCACCCCTTCTGCTGCAAGATTGATGCCAAATATAGTGTCCACTTGTTTTGGTGACTTTGTTGTTAGTAGCTGTTTGCCTGTTTATGTTGTCTGTCACCGCCCTTCCGGCTGTTCATATTCAGTTTCTCTTGGTATTGCTAGCATTCTTGTTAAAAAAAAATTACTGGGGGTCAGAAACAATCTTGACTATAGCTTAACGCAGTAATTAGCTTACAAGCTTATCAGGTGATAAATTGTTAGCAGCAATGGCAGATCCATTGTATTCTTTGACCTTCAAGGTATTATATTTCTTCTATTATGAATCCCCTACACTCTTGTCTTCTTGAGTAATAATGACAACAGGTTCATGCATGCATGGCTTAAAATTTGCTATTATGGTACCGGTTGAACTTTGAACTCGGAGTCTTGAACGACTCGAAAATCAAAACCTGACTATGTATCTAGTATCTTGAACTTGAATAGTTAATGCCAGATCCGACAGCCTCACATTATGTATGCAGTTTGATTCTGTTTTATATTCAGTTATTTCGGTTTACGGATTCTGGAAACTGATTAATCTGTAAGCAATAACGGCACTTTTTTATGTTTCATTCATGCATGATTCAAACTATGATTATGTATCTAGCATCTTGAACCTGAATAGTTAATGCCAGATCTGACAGCCTCACATTATGTGTGCAGTTTGATTCTGTTTTATATTCAGTTATTTCGGTTTACGGATTCTGGAAACTGATTTATCTGTAAGCAAAAACAGCACTTCGTTACGCTAACTATAACATTTTTAAATTTTTCTTTGACTAAATGCAGGTTCAGCCCTTCTAGTCTAAGGTTGAGTTGTAGAAAGACCTGATACATTCTCCCTGGAATTTTGTTGGCAAGCTAGTATTACAACGAGTGATCAGAACCGGCCGCTAGATGCCTTGATCTAGCACCTCTTTTCCAATGGTATGTATATCTAGTCCTAGGGATTCTCACAGTGAGCATGGTATAAAATTTCAGTTTGATACTTGATCTCAAAATTGGCCCTCATAGACTGATCTTGGTTGTTGCGCTATAAATGCGGCCAATACTTATTGCTAAAAACTCGAAAACTCAGTCATGGTAGTTGTTTAATTCAATGATAAATGAGACTATACAAGGTAGGAAAGGATGTTAGCTGTGATATTGAAGTGGTTGAAAGATAACTCTTGTCTAAGTTTTGTAATTACATGAAACGGTTGTCTGATCATAGCATTATATTTCGGTTTTGTACACTGATGTTTATTGACTGACACGGCTAAATCTCGCTTAATATGACCAAGACAGGCTAAAAATGCCAGTATGAC
>VHZZ01000002.1:204360-225164 GCA_009801015.1 Silene noctiflora
TTGTGACAAAAAAATTCATTAAAATAATTGGAGAAAATTTATAAAATGAAATCCTTAATTTTATGGTAAAAAAAAATATAGATTTCATAAAAATACATCTTTTATACCTTTAGTTTTCCATTATAAATAACACCCTAAAAAATAAACACTCTATATATACCGCGCATTGCGCGGGATCTATACTAGTGGACTAATTAAGCATGCATGTGAAGGGTTCTTAATTACACAACAGTTCATAAAGCACGGCGTATATTATGTACTGTATTCACTACTGTATGCCGCCCATATCACCCAACATCTAATCTCTCCATGTTTCTTCACCTCATCTAGTCATGTGGCTTATGACGGGTTTTGAATTTCGATACCACCCTCTCATATATAATAGTTTATAAAATAGTTTATATTGTATAGAGTTTATTATATATCAAACTTTATATGAAGGTATGTTAAGATAGGTATCGGTCAAACACCGACCAGACCAAACCAAATCGGACCAACATGTATTATTGTCAAGTCAATTTTTACGTAGCCCTGTTTTTTCGGCTGAAAAGAGCTAGACTGAATTGAAGAATGAAGTTGAACTGAACTGAGCTGAGCTGAACTGAAATGAACGAGTGAATTTAATCAAAGTACGGGGATAGTGCTTATGGATTCGACGATGTCATATAATAAATTGAATTTTGATATTTATATGTATATATTTATTTAAATAACATATGAAAAATACTATTGATGTTTACATTGTTTAAGTTAGATAGTCAAATACTCCCTCTGTCCCGGTCATTTGTTGTTCTTTTCCATTTTGGGTGTCTCAATCATTTGTTGTCCTTTCTATTTTAGGATTGCATTTGATGAGTAATTTGATCATTCACACTCAATTTGGTACATTTGTCATCTTATAACTGACCTTCTTCCCATTTCGTGGTCTTTGTGCCAAAACTAAAGGACAACCATTGACCGGGACGGAGGGAGTACTCCATAAGAAATGAATAATTCCCCAAAATAGGCCATCATCTTCATAAATTATAATGGAGTATTGTAACTTGTAAAGGTGAATATTTTGATTTATTTCTTTTATAATTCAAGAGAGTAATAAATAATGGTAGACATCATATAGCTTATGATCATAGATTCATAGTGCATGTCCTATGTTTGGGTAATTTGGGTAAAAAAAGGTTAAAATATGGGAAATTCATCACAATTTACTCCTCATAGCTCAATAAATTGTTCACAAGTTATTCTTAATTTAGTTTGTGGCCAAAAATGCAAAACTTAAAAAAAAAAAAAATACATTTAAGTACATTATTCAATTTGGATTAAATTTCAGTTTTAATTTTTTTTTTTTCTAGAAACAAAATACAATAACGAGAAAATGAACAATTTATGAGATACCGCTATTATTTTACGGTTCAATTTTACTCAGTTTTTTTGAATAATTTTACAATTCAAATTTTTTCCTTATATCAAAATATAATGACGTGAAATATGAAAAATTAATGAGGTGTAAATTTAACATATAATACAAAAAATCTATAAATTCCGCACACTCATTATGCGAGATCTAAACTAGTTGATACTAATTGTACAATAAATTTAGTCATTCTTATATAAAATATGATCTTAAAAAAGGAGTATCAGAATTTTCTTTATTCTATTTTAAACCGAACCAACAATAATATTATACTTTATATGTAGTTTTAAACCGAATCAATAATACTGGTAGGAATTTTTAAGAAAATTTTACATTAATAACAGTTAGTAAAATCTAAATTATACGTGGTGACAGTTATAAAAACTCGTTAATTAAATAATAAACCGTTTTTCTTTCTAGCTAGTCGATATATAATTTGGTCGAGTAACGTACACACTATCGTACTAATAACACTGTAGTACTGTACATACTGGAGCCCTACTTAACTCAAAATTTATGAAAATTGTACGAAATTACGAATTAATTATGTTCTTCCATTGTAAGCCTTTTGATTAACATTCGTAATTTAATCTTCCACTATTTGTGATATGTGTCTTGAGATACTTTTGTATTATTTTTATGTGTCTTGATTTAGTATAAAGCCGTTATATGTCGTCGTTAATCTCATCAAAATTATTTATCTATTTATTTATTTATTTATTTATTTATGTACTCTGTATTGCTAAATAAAACTTTTATATTTGACGATAATGATAATGTTTTTTGAGGGAGACGATAATAATAAATGTACTCATCCGTACATATATTATTATTATTATAAAGCCTTGGCAAAAATAGAGCTGACCAACGTGGCGGACCATCTTGGCGTGGCCAGCCTCATTGAGTTAATTTTTCACTTGCCCAACTAGCCCGTGTACTAGCCCACATAGCCTGCCTCTAACCTGGGTCGGGTCCAGCCAAAGTCTTCCTTATGGTCGGGCTCATCCTACTCACTCCTTATGGTCGGGCTCAGCTCATGCCACTCTATCGGAGCCTAACCCATCACGCAGCTGCCCAACTCGTCGGTCACCTCTACTTTATTGCGTGATTTTTACGTCATACAATGATTTTATTTGAATATATTTGTTTATAAAAGAGTATAACCGCAGTTAAGAACTTAAGATACATACTACTCCCTCTGTCCCGGTCGTTTGTTGTTCTATTCTATTGGATGTCTTAGTCAATTGTTGTCCATTATATTTTAATTCGATAATGAACTTGATGAACAATTTGATCATACACACTCAATTAGTATTGCCCCCTTTCCTTTCATTGATCTTTGTGCGAAAACCAGAGGATAATAATTACCCGGGACAGATGGAGTAATTAATTGTTGTTAGTGAGTTTACGGAACAAGGTTGATCTAAATCTAAATCATGCATGCATCTAAGGGAATATACAATGGAAAATTGGAATGAATTTCTAGAAAAAAAGGAGTCGTTAGGCATAGAAGCAATCAATCTCAAATCCCATCAAAAAGTATGTATAATTCTCCAATTTACCACTCTTTATATTAGCATTTCCATGCACTAATCTCTTTAATTTTGGGATCCACAAGTCCATGATCTACTCATGGTTACAAGCTACAAACAGAACTAGTTTTACGCCCGTGCAAAAAATGCACGGGTTTAATTTTAGGGTAATGATAAATACAGCCCTTACGGTTATATTTAAGCATTAAATACCTTTCAAATTTGGTATTAATTTTGGAATTAAGAACTAAATTACACATCCACTTATGCAATTAATGCGTATATTAATTTTTTTTTTCCTTTTTTAGTTTCTTAAATACAGCCCTAAGGGTCGTATTTATCATTTTCCTTAATTTTAATATATTAAAAAATCAATAAGAAGGTGAATATATGTAATAAAAATATGATCTTAGTGTTACAATTATACCGATGTAAAAAGTAAAGAAATTTATACGATTAACTTAGACGTAAGTAAAAACAACGCATTCGTTCGACATTATAAAAATACAGAAATATATACTTAGTTTTATAAATAACGAATTATATTTTTTTTTCTTTTATGAATGGGCTTGTCGATATTTTATTTGTTATTATTCATTCGGTTTGTTATTTTTAATTTTTTTAATTTATTAGTTTAAAATTTATTAATTTGTAATTGTTGAACATATGAATTTTTGTATAGATTTTCGTTTTTTGTGTTTGTTTTCTTTTTTAGTATAAATTTTATGTAAATAAACTTTTTTATCATAAACTTAACATATGATTATGAATATTCTAAAATCTGAAGTTTGTAAAAAAAAAAATTGAAATTGGAGGAGAGGCAGTAATTAATTGGAAGAAATGATCATGGGGTCCATTTACCCTAAAATCAAGCAGCCAATGAGAAATTTCTAAATACTTTGACTTTTATAGATAGGGGATTAGTCATCCATAATTTATAAAAGAATTAGAGTCATCGAGGAAAGGACGATATATAAGGATCGAAATATTAATATAATATACTCTGTAATAGATGTATTTAAGCGTTTTCATTGATATTATGAATTTATGATTAATTTCGCCTTAACTCGATCATAAAAAGGTTTAATATTTCTGAATTTTGATCTAAAGAAGGCCCTGTTTTTTTCAACCAAAAAGGGTTTAAATTGAACTGAATGTAACTAAACTGAAGTAAAATAAGCATAAAATAAGTCCAAAAAACAGGCAGTTTTACATGTTCTAACCTCGTCTAAGAGTATATTAAGGTGTTGTTTGGCCTTACTTGTTTGAAATAGTTTTTACTTTTTAAAAGAAGTTTATTCATGAGCTAATTTTTGGGAAAAAATTGGTTGTTTGGCCATATAAAAGCGGTTTCTTATAAAATTTATACGTTTGGCCTAACTACTTTCATCCAGTTTTTTTTTGTTTTTTTGGCTCTTTATATGAAAAGTAGAAGTAGAAGTAACAAATACCTACTTCTAATTTTGAGGTGAATAATGAGTTTTTGACTTTTTAAAAGTAGTTTTAAAACTCTATAATCTATAGTGTTTGGCCAAGCTACTATTTTTTCAGTTAGAAAAACACTTTTAAAGTTTAGCCAAACAACACCTAATAGTGTATACACAAGTAGTATGATAAGGAGCACGGTTTATAATCAAGTTATAGTAATGTGCACGGAATATATATTCTTTTTCTTTTATTTGGATGACGAAAGAACCAAGAACTGCTACCTTTTGAGGCGTACTAGTTAGGTAAACTCAGTAATACATATGATAACCTGCAAATCACATAAACCAGATCAACTGCTCAAACCTATAAAATTCGAAATCCAAAGAACATTTTTTCAGGCTATCTATATCAAATATTTTAACATGAAATCGAACTCGATATATTTACATTCCCAAAGCACAATTATAAATCCCATGATGCATGAGAGAGTTGTAAGAAAGATGCATAACAAAAGAAATAGAAAATAGAAATAAAAATGGCCAACTATGCATGCATGCTCTAAAATAGAAACCTTAGTCTAAAATGGCAAGCAAAGACAACTTGTTGAGTGTCCACTATCTATAATATTCCACCTTATTTGCACCTATTTTTATTTTACAAATTATCGGTCTAAAGCTGAAGATGGATAGTGTCCCGGTCTTCTCATAAAATGTAAGTGGATAGTATAAGTCGGTGGGAAATGGATAACCCCACTTGTCCTCCCACTTGCATTTTGTGAAAGGGCTACTATCCGTCTTCAACGTTAGACGGATAGTGGCCGTCTACAATGAGACTGACGGTTTTTATTTTACCTTCTAATTTCCCAAACACCAATCATATATTCATATTACTCTAGTTATGAAAAAAGCCTATTATTACACTTTTGTCAACTATTCCCCTATGTATTTAGGACTTCTACATGTCAATCTTCTATTGCCTACTTTATAATTAATGTCTATAATAAAGTATTGAAGTAATTATAACTAGTATAGATCCCGCGCCACTGCGCGGTATAGGTAGAGATTTTATTTTTGAGAGTATTATTTAAATCGCCACTTTATTAATATTTAATATTTTACTCCATTTTATTTGATATAAAAAAAATTGAAATGGAAAACTAATCAAAGAGAATTGAGTAAAGTTATAAAATGTGTATTTTTATGAAGGTACTTCTTTTTTACCATAAAATTACGGATTTAATTTTATAATTTTCTCCAAATTTTTTAATGATTTTTTTTTTGTTACGAACCGAATAGTAAGTATATGTTAAGTTATTTTCTAAATTAATCATTATTGCATTGTGAAAAATTTAGCAACATATAGTCTATAGTTTAATGCTAATTTTATTTTATTATAATGAAAAAAAATCATAATTTTAAATTTAATTAAAAGATTTGATTATAATTATAATTATAATAAGATTATATTTCATGAAAAAAGATAATAGATTATTAAAAGAAAGTTTTATTTGTTTCCTTTAATAAATTGGATACATTTTGGAGGGAAACCAAGAGAATTTTAAAAGAGACTTACTCGTATATACACAGTCCGTCTCATTATAGACGACCACCATCCATCTAAAGCTGAAAATGTATAGTGGCCAAATGCAAGTGGAAGGGCAAGTGGGGATATCCATTTTCCACCCATTTACAGTACTATTCACTTTCATTTTGTCAGAAAGATACTATTCATCTTCAACTTTAGACGAATAGTAACCGTCTACATTATTTGACAAGACTATATATAATTCCATTTTGATTTTGTTCACTCACAAGAAACAACTAGGAAGGCTCACATACACCTCAACTATACAAGAAAAAGAAATAAATGCAAGAAAATTATTTACTCCAATCATATATAGAGAGATAAACACTTGAAAAAAAATAAGAGAGAAACTAACAAAAACATCCAAACAAAAAAAAAAAATCATGGAAGTTGGTGGCCTTAAGATATCAGAAACTGAGCTCAACCTCGGGCTAGGACTCGGGCTCGGGCTCGGACCGCCTCGCGGTGTCGAAAAAGAAGAGGTGGTAGTGGTGGTGAAGAGTAATAAGAGAGGGTTTTCTGAAACTATGGACTTGAAGCTTAATCTTACAAGCAGTAATAATAATAATGATGAAGATGATGATGGTAAAAACTCTGGAGTTACTGCTGTAAATGAGGAGATTAATACTTCTTCATTATCTCCTTTGGATCTTATGAAGGTGAATAATAATGATCAGAAAATAACTTCTAAGGAAGTTTCTTCAAAAGTTACTGTTGCTGTTGATTCTGTTAAGCCTCCTGCCAAGTAAGTTATTTTATTACTGTACTAGCGGTCGAGTCAGGATTAAAACTTAGCGAGGACGGAAGTTTATAAAAAGGACGAGCGTCTCTACTAGTCCTCTCCTAACTCGGCTGCAGGCGCTGCTGAGTGGAATTAACTTTTTTTTACTGTGTGTTTTGTTTTACTCTTTCCACTATAAATCTTTGAACATGCATCATGTTTTTTTTTTTTTTACCCTTAGTCTAAATCATTTATTTATCTTTAATTAAAATATTTCTCAGAATTTAAACGGGGTAAATAAATGATCTGGACGGAATAATAGTTTATTGCATATACTATACATACACTAATGATATGTATCTCTTGATAGTAATTAATATGTCATCCCGTCTTGCTTGTAACAAATAAGAATTTGTGTTAATATGAAGTAATTAACAATTTATCTCCGTTCTAATCATTTGTGCATCTTTACAAAGATTTAAAAATGGAAACAAATGACTATAACTGAGGCAGCTAGCTAGAAACGTGTCATTTGAATTATTTTATTTTATTTTATATTTCAAATTGAGCGAGAAGATAAAAAATTTGTGAATCGGAATTTCCCATTCACAAATGTACTTACTATATACGGAGTAATATATATTTGTCGAAAAAAGTTGAAAAATAAAGAAAACAAAATACAACATGGAATACGTACTACGTAGTATTCCGGTATATAATTATCATAATATACCGTAATCTCCTTTAACAGTAAATTACGACGAATAATCAATTAAAGTAACAAAATCATGCATGTTGATAAATAAAAATGTAGGGCACAAGTTGTTGGTTGGCCACCGGTGAGATCATACCGGAAAAACATGCTGGCGGTGCAAAAGAGCACCGGAGGAACGGAAACCGAGACTGATAAGCCAATGAATGGCGGTGGCGGGTTGGTGAAGGTTAGCATGGATGGTGCACCTTACTTACGTAAGGTTGACCTTAAAATGTACAACAGTTATCAACACCTTTCTGATGCTTTGAGCAAGATGTTCAGTTCCTTCACCTTAGGTACGTTATTTACTACTCATATCTTACGTATAAAACGGTTTTATCATAAGATTATCAGTGACGAAGTTAGGATTTAAACTACTTCATACCTTTCAATTTGTCATGAATCTTGGCACTGGTAGAGCGAGGAGGAGCTAGCAGGAACGCTCGCTCCCACTGGAAAATAATAACTTCACATTTTTAGGTTACATTTTAGAATTTTTAAGCGAGTTTCATTTATAATATTACTTGTTTATTCTTGCCGAAATTTTTTACCCCTTAACTTGAAAACCTGGCTCTATCACTGGATCTGGCTATAGTCAGTGGTGGAGCTAGGGTGGTTAGCAGGGGCGGCCGCCCCCCTGGCGGCTGAGTTTTTCGAAGTTTTTAGTTAGATTTTTTGAATTTTTTCCGAGTGTCTCTTATATTATTACCCATTATCTGCCCCCCTAAACTCAAATCCTGGCTCCGCCACTGCCTATAATTAACCGATACTCCGTATATTTTAATCAACGTTAAGCAAATGATTGTAACGAACTGAATAATATTAAATTAGAATAATATAATTTATGGTTGAACTTTGATTAATTATAGGAAATTATGGAACACAAGGCATGATTGATTTCATGAATGAGAGCAAGCTGATGGATCTCATTAATGGTTCTGATTATGTTCCTACTTATGAGGATAAAGATGGTGATTGGATGCTTGTTGGTGATGTCCCTTGGGGGTAAAATTCACCATTTTTCTTAATATTTTTTATTATATTCTAATTAAAAGTATAATTACATAAATTGTTATATAAATAATCGTCTTAAATATATTCATTTCGATATTAAAAATAAGAAAAATCGTTTATAACACAAATTTTTAATCGTCTTAAATATAGTCATTTTTAGTTCACGCATGATGTAATTTTTCATTCCAAAATAATTTCGTGTTGTTAGTATTATTAAAATTTTCCAAAATAATCACAAATTGTCGATATTATTTGTTAAAATAAAGTCGGATTAATTATTGATTATACATACACAAAACTAATGTCACTTAAATCTTTTGAACCAGAATGTTTGTGGAGTCATGCAAACGACTTCGTATTATGAAAGGAAAAGAAGCTGCTGGACTCGGTAAATTACTTTCTCCATTTCAATCATTTATATATCTTTATTAAATATTCCTCGTAACAAATATAAAAGCAAAAAAAATTGCTTGAAATAAAAAGAGTATTTTCTCAAATTGTTTTTCAAATATAAACATATCATACATTTGCATGGATCGATGCATGTACCGAAAAAGATTTATAGGGTTATTAAATAATAAACTTATATAAAACGGTTTTATAATTTCTGATTAAATTAGTGGTGAAAATTAAGTTTGAGATATAATTAGTATAACAGTTTTTCACACATTAATAACCTAAATGTGGTCAGATCTGAGACACACGTTAGAAAAACCGTTAATTTAATTATTCAAGATATGATTTATTATTTGCATTAAATAAATTCTAAGTCAATTGACCTAGCTGGCTAGTTTGTTCATATTATAACAACTATTGAAAATGTAAAACATTATATGTAGATAGATCTGACGTATCGAAACAAATACTTATGTATTTTCTTTATCTATTCCCTACATGTATTTTTCATATAATACCTAATTGTTTTTGTCTATTCTATCGACATAAATAAATCCAAAAAAAATTCAACATAATTTGTTTAAATTTCTATTTGGAATGTATATTGGGGTCGATTCTAGTACCCTACATTATTTTCGGACTAAGGTATTATCATTGTCGTTATTATTATCATCTTGATTATGTGTACGTGTCAAAAACAGCCCTATACGGCTAAGATAATATATATAAAGTAATAAATTAATTATATAAATAACATTAACCTAATAACAAAAATTATCGTGAGACTATCTGATATGAAAATTTGTCGATATTAAGCGTTTTTACTAATTTTTTCAGCTCCGCGAGCAATGGAGAAATGCAAGAACAGGAGCTAAACAATAATAAATCAAAAGTACAGCAACCTGCTCTTTTGATCTTATTAAGGCAACTACAAAAAATCCAAAAAAAAAAAAAAAGTTGGAAAAAAAAAGAGCTAAAGATGCCTTAGAGATGAATTGAGCAGGGGTGAATTTGTAATTTCCAAGTGTACTTGTTTTTTTTTGTTTTTTTTTATTTTTTTTTATTTTGGGTTTTATATGTAATATGATTTGATATAGATTTATGATAATACTATATGAGTCTATATAAGTTGTATTGTATTGTTGTTGAAATTTATGACAAGACATAGAAAAGGGTAGCCAAACTGTGTCCCCATTTAATTAAGTCTATGTTTGGTTTAATATGTTTATGTTTTACAATAACTCTCTTAAGACGGCTGTATCCGTCTTAGCTGAATTTATTTAATTGTATTATTTCTATTAATTATGTGTGTTTTTGATATTAAAACAAAATATCCGTCTTAGCTGAATTTATTTTATTCGATTATTTCTATTAATTATCTGTGTTTTTTTTACTAAAACAAAATATCTGTCTTAGCTGAATTTATTTTATTGTATTATTTCTATTAATTATGTGTGCTTTTGTTATTAAAACAAAATATCTACTTAACTGAATTTATTTTATTCTATTATTTCTATTAATTATGTGTGTTTTGGTTACTAAAACAAAATATTCCTTTTAGCTGAATTTATTTTATTGTATTATTTCTATTAATTATGTGTGTTTTTGTTATTAAAACAAAATATCCATCTTAGCTGAATTTATTTTATTGTATTATTTCTATTAATTATCTGTGTTTTTGTTACTAAAACAAAATATCCGTCTTAGCTGAATTTATTTTATTGTATTATTTTTATTAATTATGTGTGTTTTTGTTATTAGAACAAAATACTCGTCTTAGTTGAATTTATTTTATTGTATTATTTCTATTAATTATGTGTGGTTTTGTTATTAGAACAAAATATCTGTCTTAGCTGAATTTATTTTATTGTATTATTTCTATTAATTATGTGTGTTTTTGTTATTAGAACAAAATACCCGTCTTAGTTGAATTTATTTTATTCTATTATTTCTATTAATTATCTGTGTTTTTGTTACTAAAACAAAATATCCGTCTTAGCTGAATTTATTTTATTCGATTATTTCTATTAATTATCTGTGTTTTTGTTACTAAAACAAAATATCCGTCTTAGCTGAATTTATTTTATTGTATTATTTCTATTAATATCTTAGCTGAATTTATTTTATCGTATTATTTCTATTAATTATGTGTGTTTTTGTTATTAAAACAAAATATCCATCTTAGCTGAATTTATTTTATTGTATTATTTCTATTAATTATGTGTGTTTTTGTTATTAAAATAAAATATCCGTCTTAGCTGAATTTATTTTATTGTATTATTTCTATGTGTTTTTGTTATTAAAATAAAATATCTGTCTTAGCTGAATTTATTTTATTGTATTATTTCTATTAATTATTTGTGATAGGTCACAAGCTTGTGACTGAATAGTGTCGTCACAAATGAGAATTTGTGTTAAATACTATAGTAAGTCTCTCTTAAGACGACAATATTCGTTTTAATCTGAATAATTAATGTGTATTTGCATTATTAAAAACAATGATTAATTATGATTAATTATTTGAATCTATAAAAATTATATTTTATTTTTTTTCTTGATTTTGAATTGGTTCATAGGATTCCTTGAATAATCATACTATTATTACTATTATTATTATTATTATTATTATTATAAGTAAAATTAATTATATGGTGTTGAATAAATTAGTTGTCAATTTAGAATACTATAATGGTAAAGTGGGGACTAGAAATAATGCAAAATGTTTGATGGGTTAGCCAAGTGAGGGAGCATCATCATGTGGATGTTTATGGAGGAAGACATTGCATTTATAATTCCTGCCTAATTGTTTTATGCCAGACTATATATACTATCAAAGCGTCTGACTATCCGTCACAAACTGAAGACGGATACTAGCCTCTCATAATAAAGCAAGTGGGAAAGCAAGTGGGGTGAAATGAAGCATCTCGTAGATAATGTCACTTGCATATTGTGAGAGGGGCACTATCCGTCTTCAGCTTGTGACGGATAGTGCCCGTTTTGAATGAAAATTTGTGATATATTATATATTACTTAAATAAATATATTCTTCAATCATATTCAATGATGATGGAGATTGGTTTTAATTTTAATTATATGTTAAATGCATGGTTTCTTTGTGATCATTCTTGTTTCTATCATGTTCAATGGTCTCATCATATGGTTTTTTTTTTAAAGTTAAAAAGAGTAATTTTTCGCAAGTCTCTTTTAAGATGATCAGATCCGTCTTCTAATAAGTATAGAAAAGATTAATTGAATAATTACTATCTTATCGATCTACTTGACTTATTTCGTGATTAACATGTATATGTCTGTCTTAAATCACTACAAGAATAGCAAGCATTAGGATAACCAGTTAAAAAAATTGGTCGATAAAATGAATTACCGACTATTTTTGGTAAGTTACCGACCACGGACAATCAGTCGGCAAATTTAGTCGATAAAATAATTTACCGACCGAATTTACATTGTCGGTAAAAGTAGCCTTTGGTTGGTAAACAAGAATTTGTGTTTTAACATTCGCGTCTTTGAATCTTGGACACGATTGTGGATCTAGGGGGCTCTCATCCCTACTAACGATCAAAATTTTTAAAGTTTTTAGTTAAAATTTTCGATGTTTTTTATAATTTCCCTTACATTATTACGGCTCATAAAAGAGATATTATGGACTTTGATAGGATTATAGGTTACTCTTAAAGGCAATGTTAGATACTTTGATATAAAAGAGCAGCGCGTCTTGCTTCAGACAAGTTGTTTCCCATCTGAAATAAGACGGACAATATGTTGTCATTTTACAATAAATTGTTATTATTTTCTCATAATATGTTACCATTATTTTTCACATCATTTCCAGGATAAAAAGTGACAACTTTAATTATAACATTTTGTTATTAAATAGTTACATTTTATTAAAAAATGACAACATTTTATCCGTTTTATTTCAGACGGAAAACAACCAGTCTGGAATTTGCGATAAAAGAGATATTATGGACTTTGTTGTGGAATTTGATTGTGTTAGGTTGTTGCATGTGGTTTCAACAGCTCATATATATAGTTTTAGGAGATCATGTACGATTTTTTGGGTAAAGAACAAAGACAACTACTACCCTTTTGGAAATACAGCCCGTCTTGCTTGTGACGTCTCACAAGACTCTTCCCACTTGTCTCTCTCACTTACAATCTTGTCTCACGTCACAAGCTTGTGACGTGTTCACACACGTCACAAATGAGAATTTGTGTTGGAAATAATCATATATGAATATATATACATATTTACTAATGGATTGCAATTTGCAAAAGATGCTATTGGATTTTTTTTTTTTTTTTTTTTTTTTTTTTTTTTTTTTTTTTTTTTTTTTTTTTTTTTTTAGATGAGAATATTAAGAGTTAATACCTTTTTTAAGAATCGCTTCGAAATTGAAAGTGATCGCAGTATCCGATTTAAAAGATGATAAATTTGTGAATAACATATTCAATTATCTCATATACCGTAGTTTATTATTAGGTTATTGCATTTGTGTACTTCGTTAATTGTAGTTTATTACGGAGTGTTATATATATGGACATGTGATTAAAATGAAACTTTATATTTCCACCTGTAAAAAAAAAAAAAAACATTTTGCGTTATATAAAAGCAATAAAACACGCTCGAGATAACTCAATATTGACATTTTGTTTCTTATATATATAAGTCAATACTATGTTGCTAGCTCTTTTTTCTATAAAAAAACATAAAACAAATGTCAACTAACTTAGTTGATAAAGTCATGAGAAATGTTACTCATTAGGACTGGTCAAACATTCAAGTCAACCTAGCCCGACTTGCCCCTCGAGTCACTTTTGACCTGGCCCAACCCGCCCCTTATCCCGAGCCGGTTCCAGGACCCCATACCAAGCCCGCCTCAAACCCGGACCCACCATAGGCCCACACCTCAAGTCAACATTTTCTGGCTCTCCCCAACCCGGCCTCACCACCTATCTCGGGCTAGTTCTAAGTCCCCTAAGCCAGGCCCAATCCACCCTAACTCAACCCAACCTGGTCCAACTCGCCCGAATTACAAGCCCTAGTACTCTGACCAGAGTTCAAATCTCATCAGCATCAAAATAATCTTTATGGCTCTAATAACGACCAGGGCGTCTAATACCCCGGGCGACCACGGGCGGCAGAACCAGGACTCTAGTTTTCGCCACCGAATTTATAAGGTTTAGTAATAAAATTCAATACAAATTTCAACGAGTAGTCTTGTACATTCATATTTGAGGCCTCATTTTTGTGTGTTGCACCGAGCCTCCATTTACTTTAAAACGTCCCTAATAACGACCCAAAAAAAGAGGTATAAAGTTGACAAAACACTCATGACAATTGATGGGAAAATGTAATTTTTATTCATTTTTATTTCTTTCATGAACTACAAAAACTGGCATAAAAATATGTTCTATTTTTTTTTTTTTTGGGTACAAATAAAAATATGTTCTCTAATGTCTGATAAACAGACATGAAGTACAAAGAGGTATCAATGGTGTACATAGAAATATAACAAATGGAAGGTTCATCTTGTAGATACGATACATCGTCGCTTTCGAGCCTGGTTGTGTTTGGTTTCATCAGAAGCCTACATGAACAAGAATAGCTGCTTTGATCAGTTTATTTCGAGTACAAGATATAAGGAAAACAAATCATCACATTGTGTAAGGATTTCGACACTTCAATTTGGTTGTGTATCTGATGTAACGCGATAATTAAACGCACCCCACCAGGCCACCACCATTGATGACAGATTCTCAGACCGAGATTTAATACCAGCTCAATTAGACACGGAGTATTACATATTTCAGCTCAACACAGTTCCTTACAGATTAAATCTTCTGAATGCTTATTTCTCATCCAGAAAACAGAAAAAAAAATGGTAATATGAGGCGGAAATCAGGAGACTCACCGGCTGAAAGAACATGTGAGGAATTCTAACTCGCTTAGAGCTATCAGGCATGCGTTTGCTTGTAAAATGGCTTTCTGTGGGAGCATTATTCACCTGTAAAAATATCGTTAGGAGTCAAATCAATGGCGATCAACTACCCTTAAGGAGCTCTAGTCCTAACCGGGAGTTAAATTCTGAGCTCTTACCTGGGTTTCGAGTGCTTCTTGTAACATATCCACACAGTTCGCTGCATGTACTGTTTCTATGTTTGGGCACTGGAGAAATATCCTCTCTGAAACGGAAGAAATACGGTTAGAAGTCAGAGAAATATTTCAGCATCAATTGGAAGTTAGATTACCCCAGAACACACACCTGGATGCAAATTTCGACAAGAAGTTAGATTCAAGTCTAAGAGATCTGGGCAGTTCAAGTGTAAGGCCTACAAGATTTTTTCAGCAGTATTAGAAACGAAGTCGAGTAGTATTACAGAACAAGTACTGGGAGTTATACAGTAAGAAAACTCACATCTAAGCCGGAACAACCCCACAAGCTAAGTTTCTTCAGTCGGCTATGCTTGATTATAAGCTTCTGGTAGATGTGATGAGAGTTGGCGTTATCCACAGAAGCATCATCAGTTTCAGGACTCGATATAGACATTCCACAGTCCAATAGTTCTAGATGAGGCAGTTGTGCCGTAGCAAATTGAATACCACCTAATCATAGATGAAATTTTTCGTTAGCAGTTCTCATACACATGCAGTATTTGCAGATGTCATGCACTTTACCTACTAAACTCATTATAGTAATACGCTAAAACGCGTGACTTGGGTTCAAACCCATCAGTAGCAAAACTGCCCTTGCAAGAAGCGGGAGTTCATTAAGAAACATACGATGACAACATTTAAGAAGTACAAAAGACGAGGAGTATAAACTTACTCGAAGTAACATTGGGGCAAAGCGCAAGTAATAGTCTTGTGAGTGTTCGAGAGAACACATTACATATAATTCCGATGCCACTATCACTGATGCTGGACCTAAACCACAAAGAAGCCGTTATGTTTCCTTGTAGATAAACCGAGTATACTGAAAATTGAACTTAACCAGCTACTTCAAGACAAACAATTTACAAGCTCACAGAAGAGATTAAAAATGAAGCACAGTGACAAACATACCCACTCAAGTCAAGCAGCTCTAATTTTGTGAAGCTGTAAGCTATAGCAGCCACAGAAGCATCATTGATGCCAGAACCCAATACTAAGGAGAGCATTTTCAATCCCCTGAATCATGGAAACATCGGAAATTAACAACTTGTAGAGCCTAATCTTCATAAAGCTACCAAACTATGAATCGTGTTAACTGGCTTCAAATAAATTCAGGATTAAAGTTATGTTGTTCTTCGTAAGAAAGGTGCAGTGAGCTAGGTTTGCTTCTAGCAAACTACTGCAATAAAACACCTAAAGAAATCAGGAGGCTAAGGAGCTGGCACTTACTTCAAATTAGCGCTGCTAAGAGCAAGAACAGTAGAATGAGAGATGCTAGTTGATGCAAGATGAATACTCTGCAACCTAGGGCAAAATCTTCCCAAGTTGTCTGCCAAGGATGTGAAATCGGTTGTATCATTTTCTTGACGAGAAAAGTTCAACGATACCTCCTTTATATTTGGGCAATTGATAACCTACAACAAGAAGTTCAAATGTAAGCACATACAAAGCAGATAAGAGGTAAATAGACCGGGGATGAAGAGGTAATTCAGACTTCTAACACCACAACAGAAAAGGGAGAAAGTGTTTACCGTCCTAGAAAGAGAGTGAAGATCTGAGAGCCATAGTGTAGAAAGGCTACTGGAGGAAACAACAAGTGATCCTATCGAAGAGCAGCCCTCCATCTTAAGATTTGAAAGACATCTTCTATCACCAAGAAAACGACTCAACTCATCCCTACAGATACAGACGGTACATGACTCATGAGAAATAAATTTAGCAGAAGGGATTAACTACAGATGATAGCAGCATTGCACTAAAATGAA
Source organism: Silene noctiflora (assembly GCA_009801015.1). NCBI lineage: Eukaryota > Viridiplantae > Streptophyta > Magnoliopsida > Caryophyllales > Caryophyllaceae > Silene > Silene noctiflora. The sequence continues at coordinate 221,139 of VHZZ01000002.1, forward strand.
AAGGGAGCTGAGCTTGTGTACCCAGTTATTCGATTGCATGACGACTCTGACATCAAGATCTCTAAAGACTCCAGATTTGGGCATGAGAAGGCAATACAAGCCAGCATTGTTGCGTCCAAGTCACTGCAATGAAACAGAACACATTGAGCATACAACTTTACATCTGATACTGCGGATGCAAAACAAAGTTTAGTATACATCGATTCATGCAACAAAGATCCAATTACAAACGGCTAGCTTGCCTTAGTTCATCAATCAGCTCAGATTATCTTATCATTCCTTTTTGGTTAGCTAATCAGTAATGCAAACACAAACTGCTAACTCGTCTTAGATCATCAATCAGTTTAGATGAGCATAACATTCACTTTCGCTACGCACACCACTAAAGCAAGAGTAGCATAATATTTATTAATGCTTAGCACGCGGTTAAGCAAAATCACGAACTGCTAGCTCATCTTAGATCATCAATCAGTTTACATTAGCATCCTATTAACTATTGCTTAGCTCGCTAATAACGCAAAATCACGAACTGCTAGCTCATCTTAGATCTCCAATCAGTTCATATAGCATCCTATTCACTATTGCTCAACTCACTAGTAATGCAAAATCAAAAACTCCTAGCTCATCTTCGATCATCATTCAGTTAAGATTAGCATAACATTCACTATTTGCTGAATGTTTAGGGCCGAGAAAATATTTCAGCTTTAAAGCATTAGATTAGCCAAGCAGTCTTAACTTAGCTGGTAAAATCAAAATTCATTACATGGTGACGCTTATGAACCGGGTTGAAACCTATTAGCATCAAAACCAACACAGTTGCTCCTATTACACCAAGGGAATTAAGCATTGCTTAGAACCCTAGGTCCTACAATCAGAAACTCAGATCAATGAAGATCGACGTCACCAGCTAGATTTGGCTCATCTTTCCTGTCTTTTTGCAATCCACTAATGATCGTCGTCCCTAATATCTTCGAAATGTTACAAAACATCACTCATAAACTAGATCAAATTCCGCCTAACCCGAAATCTATATTAATTCAATACCTATACCTTCAAAACATGATTAACAACAGAAACCCGACAATAAAACCAAAACCAGCTAAATTTACTGTTTTTTTAAGTTTAGATGTACGCAATTTTACCCTAAATCAACTACTAGTCATGAACCCTAGATCTAATCCATCCATTCATTAATCGATCGAAGCCCAAACAAAACTACTGTAAAATTTAATTCATTCAATTAAATGTACGCAATTTTACCCCTAAAATCTACCTCGCAAATCGACAACCCTAGATCTAATCCATTCATCATCCGATCATCCAAATCAACCAAGAACATAACTACAAATCAAATTTTATGAGAACAATAACAATTCAAGTATCGCACCTCTCGAATCTAAGAGAGATCCGAACAAGAGACCGACACCGCTTCAAAACCGACCCGACAAACCCAACCGAATCCAACCTAGGAACCCTAACCCTAATTTCCTCAACCGCCTTCCAAACCCGAAACCCAACCTCCCTCCACTCCCGACAAACCCCCGACGCCGCCACCACCGCCGATGGCGGCAACCTCCTCATCACTTCCCACACCCACCCTACATTTCCATCATTCTCGCCGGACTCCTCCACTTCGCCGACGTCAGCGTCAGCGAAGGTCAGACTCCGCTGCCGGCGCATCGGCGGAGTGATGGGTGATACATCGGAGTTGGCGATGACGATGGAGGTACCGGTACCGGTTCCGGTTCCTGTGCCGGTGGCAGTGTTGCACACGTGTCCACGTTTCGGAAGCCCACAACGAGTGCAGTTATAACTGCCGCGCTTCTTCCCCCGCTTTACGGGTTCCGGGTGTGGGGTTGCTGGGGAGATTGAGGTGGCGATGTGGTGGCGCATTTTAGGAGGAAACGGAAGAAAAGGCGGCGGAGTTTAAGAGGAGAGAGAATGGTGAAAGGAAGAAAGAAGGTTTGAAAATGGCGGAGATTTTTTTTTGGTGTGAATAAAAATGGCGCGCAGGTGATTTTAAGAGGGATTTGGTTGGGATTGTGTTTGCCGCGGTTTTAGTTTCGAAGGTTTTAAATGTTTTGGAGGGTGTTCGTGGTGAAACCCATTTCGATTCAACTCGAATTTTTATTGTTTTGAATTTGATCAAAAATTCTAAGGTGTTATCGGGTGTACAAAAATATCGTACACTCTAACCAATGAGATGCCTTAGTTTTATTTTATTAAGATTGTGTACTATTTCTAATATTCTCATTGGGTAAGTTGTACGATGACATGGTACACCCGGTGTATCCAGAAATTTCTCATTATTTGATACTGCACATATTTTCTAAATAACTTGATAGTAATACATTATAATTATTGATTCGACATGAATTATTTAACATTCAAAATGACTTGACTAAATTTAAGTGACTTGAATTTAATCGATTAAGTTGTTTTTAGGTCAGGTTCAGTTTAGTGGAGTTGGGTTGGATTGGATTATCAAGAGTTTGAGTTATTCTGTGTTCGGGTGATTCTCAGGTCTATTTTAATGAAGTTTTTTTTTGGAATAATAGTCAGTTTACAACAAAAATAAATATTCGGGTCAGATAATTTGGTTCGAATCAAATTAAGTTAAGGATCATGTGTTTGGTTCTTAGTTTCGTTGTCAGATCAAATTATTTAGGTCGAGACAATTTTATAAAATCTAGTTTATAACTAAAGAAAATATCTTAGGCTCTCCCATTTTATTTGGTGGGTTGGCTTTAAGTGTAGGGAAGAACCGTCTTCCCGGAAGACGATATAAGGATAGTTTGTGGATTTTGGAGTTAAATGGAGGGATTTTTTTTTAATAATTGGAGGACCATGTGAGGGTTGCGTAAGATTGGTTTGGTTGTGGATTTGTGGTTGGAAATGAAAAGAAGATTTGGAGTTTGGTGTGGATGGAATCATGGAAGATTATTATGATATTTTTGCCATTTATTGTGATTTTTGTTTTTTTCATCAAATGTCTGTTTGGCAAAACTAACTGAAAAGCAAGCTGAAACCTAAAAAGGTAGCTGAAAACTGAAAAACTAACTGATAAGGTAGCTGAAAATTAGGAACTGATAAGGTAGTTGATTATATAAAAAAAATGTTTGGCAAACTAACTGAAAAGATAACTAATTTTGATGAAATTACGTAAAAGGATATGATAATTATCTAGTAATATAGATTTAAGGGGTAAAAAAGGAAAATCAAACTAAATCAGGTACCTGAAATCTCAAATGCTATTCTAGGTAGCCTTTCATTTCCGGTAGCTTATTTGGTTAAATAAGCTACTTGCCAAACGGTTAAAAAAATTAAGGTACCTGAAATTTTGGTCAAATAAGCTACTTTGACCAAATCAGGTACCTGAAATGACTTGCCAAAGAGAGCCTAAATCTCTTTTTTTATGTAACTTGTTTTTCAAATTTAAACACTTACGTAGACAAATTGTATCTCAATTGTCAAATTATTATGTCAATAACAAATGTGAATTATCGACTTAAGATCGATAGAATTAAATAAGTAATCCATTACAGATTTACAGTTATGATAATACTATTGATTATAGGTTCAAATAATTTATTACGCTGTTCTACAAGATATTGGCAAAAATTAACCGTAATATCATATTATAATGATTATATTATCCGAATTGATGCCTCATGTAAATTTTTTTCTTAGAGTTAATTAATGTCTAATAGCTCTTTTTTTTCTTTCTTTTTTCTAGACAACTTGTGTATTATTATATAAACGAAATCGTCAATTCACATGATACCTACGATTTTAGAACTAACTTAATTGATGTCTCATAGTCATAGGCTCAAAGCTAATGCCATAAGCTCACTAAGACTAGACCTGACAAATCGGGTCAACGTGTCGTGTTCGGGTCGGGCAGTTCGAGTCGGATCAGTTTGGGTCTTTTATTGATTTCGGGTTAGTTCGGGTCGCCTCGGGTCATTTCGGGTTTCGGGTCTATTTCGGGTTTGTTCGTCGGGTCAGTTTCGGGTATCCGGGTCG
>VHZZ01000002.1:228079-242645 GCA_009801015.1 Silene noctiflora
TGAATTTAATTAAAATATTCGAGTATAATTATAATTATATTAAGATTATATTTTAAGAAAAAGATAATAGTTTACTAAAAAAATCAATTATGTCCTTATGAAAATAGATGCATTTTTGAGGGAAAACTAAGAGAATTATTATTCTCTTAATAGTAAGGAAAAAATTATAATTATAAATTTTATTAAAAGATTAGAGTTTAATTATAAGCATATATTCATTGAAAAGATAATAATAATGCAGTGAATGAAAATTTACTTATTACCTTATTTAGTTAGATTCTTTTTGGAGGAAAAACTAAGAAAAATTTTATTATCTTAGTAGTAAGGGGGATGAGACAAATTGAACCTGCTGATTGTAGCTGTTTATGGGTCATCCCACCCATTTGGCCCGGCTCGAGTTTTTAGCGGATTTGGACAAATATATTTTACCTGAAAAATTAAAAGGGCGGATTAAGTCCGGCCCGCCAAACTTATTGGGCGGGTATGGACAATAAGAAAAACCCGTGGGTCGGCCCGTTAGACTCGTTTAGAGTTTAAATACTATACTTTTTACTCTTAAAAATGAGATTTTTTGAAGAAATTAGTATTAATTTTATAGTGATGTGTAACACTAAAATAATAATATGTAAAACTTAATACATGAACTATAAAGATAAAAATATAATAGAATTATTTATATTTTTAATTAACAAAATATTTAAATTAAATAAAAGTTCATACAATATTAATGTAAATCATGACAATTGTAAGATACATTATAATTAATTATATTGAATAATTAATTTAAAATTGGTTTATTGTATATTTGTAATTTTTCTAATAAAAAAACGGAAGCTTGCTAGCTCGCGGGCTACCGGCCCGCAAGAAAAAGGAGGGTACAGACACAATGTTAGGCCCGTTTAAGCGGGTGGGCCTTACTCTACTTTGGCCGGTGGCGTAAAACTATTTATTTTAGCCCGGTCCATATCCGACCCAAACCCGAAAATTATCAAATCTACTGTTGATGAATACAACGGTCTCATATGAGTTTTGACATAACTCGATTATATAATCAGACATACAACACTTTTTATTTAGTCTATTTAGAGCATCCGCAAAGGTGAAAAATCACCTCCCCATTTACGTTCTCTTTCCTCAAATGAGCAACCTCATTGTTGCACTAACCTCCCCATAATTTGGGGTCCTCTGTTTTTAGGAGAGGTTCCAAAAAAAAAGTAAGACAATTTGTCTTACTTTTGGGGAGTTTTCCAAATTATTGTGTGTGAATTGGAAAACCCCATTATTGCATAAATGTAATTATGAAATGGGGAGGGTAAATAGAAAATTTAGTGGAAAATGAGGTGGACGAATAAAAAAAAGGAAAGAGAAAATATGGGGAGCCTCACCTTTGCGGATGCTCGAAGGTAGTATGTGTTACAAGATCTCTACAAATAATCACCATATCGTACAAATTAATGCCGCCTTAAAGAAACTTTTCTTGAATCAAGTCCGGATCCATTGGACCTAATATTATTCGATTTGGAACATAAATCGAGAATATTTGGACCAGATGGATCCGAGTTGAATCAAGAAGATCCATTGGAGTAAAATCCCAAATCGCCCCACGGTCATCCCTACAACAGAGAAACGAGAATCCAGAAACGGAAAAATTGCATACTCAACCATCCAAGAATTCGATCAATTACAACAGAAAACTAGAGTACTACATAAAGATTCTGACGTAGTAATATACAAGTAAAACGAACCGTCACTACAAAAACCCCACATTTTCCCATTCCGGCCTCCCTTACTAAACGTATACACCACCTTGGGTCATCCGCGACCCAGATATCCAAGACAAGAAAACTATAATGGGTCACATTTACATGTATGAATCAGAAGAAAGAATGAATGAACTATGCTGTAATTTTTCGTATGACAGGAAGATGATCAATGGCGATAACATGCCAACAGATGGCATAAGAACCGGGCTACTATTGTTGCCGGTAACCAATCCTGAGTCGAAACAGCAAACCTCTCTATAGTGCGTGTGTGTGTGTGTGTGTGTGACAAAGAGCCTTCCTAAATTTCTTTACTCGTGAAGGTTACACTGTAGCAAATAAGGATGATCAAATTTGAGGTACTGGTTCCAGTATCCCTTGTATTTTCTAATTCCGATATCCAACCATGGTTTCATGATGCCATCGTAATGTATGACTGCTGCCTGTTCAATTTGGTCAGTCTTAATCTGTGAATCGAATCCCAACCCGAGAAGATGCCATCGTGGGTCCAAAGCTATTGTCCGATTATAGAATGTGACCCATCCTAAGGGCAACGATCCTGTCTTCCAGAGAGGCTTTTCATTACCCTGCAATCATATTCAGATAGGTAAACCATACAGAAATTGTCAAAACAAGAGACTATGAGCACAACAACGGAAAAGAAGAGCGCTACAAGTTCGATCACCAAAGTGTTCTAGCTTCATGCCAGTAAACAGATGGGTGCCGTATAAATTCACTAAATAATGACGAAAGAATAACTATTATGTTCTACTGCCAATTTCTAGCAAAACAATTCGGCCCTTTCTATTTCTATCTAATAAATAAAAATGCGAATTTATACTATCCCAAAATATGATTGACCACTAGTCAAACTGGGCCGGAGGGACTAAAAAACAGCAATAAGAACAGAGAAGTTAGATACTTGCATGTATGCAACTTCACCTAATTATTTTTCCAAATAACCAATAATGAAAATTGCGCAGAAAATTAAGTCGTCAATCACTAAATCACAATATATGAAACACGGACACAGTAAGTTAAGTGAAACATTTTTCTTTATTCAATCACATTCCAAATCCAGAGGATAGTGAGCTCTGGGACACTTGCGAAAATACCACAATGAAGACGGAAAATCATAGAGAAGAGAAAACTGAAACATAGCAATAGACTTGAAACTATCGTACCTTCAGCAGGAATCTACGATAGGTCGAAGTCAGATCATGGTGCCTCCATTGTCTTAGATCAAACAAATTCATCCCAAATCCCCATGTACATGAGTTGGCATCAAACTTCCTGGATACCAGTGGATCTGAAAAATTGACCAACATATCCATACTCCTAAAGGAGGATTCTCCCGGCTCACATGTTTCCACAACTCCGTTGACCTTTCCCTTCATATCAACACCCCAGAGACTACTCAAATCCCTTTGAACTACCACATCATGGTCAAGGAATACAACCTTATCTAATTGAGGCAAAATTTCAGGCAAATAAAAGCGCAAGTGATTAAGAAGAGAAGAATATTTAGGATCACTGGAACTTTGCTTCTCCAATGATGATTGTAATGCTGGCAGCCATTGAAAACTAGTCGCACTTAAGACCTGGATGGTGGCTTTTTCAGGAGGATTTAACAAAAACCACATAGAGATCGCGGGGAAGTTCAGAGAATCTGTCACCACATGGAAGACAATTTTCTCAGGTTCCTGCATGTAACACAACGACAACACGGAAATAAATCACAGAAATTTAGCGAACTTAGCAAGTAACACAAAGAATCAAAATACATTCTTGTTCAGATTTGGAACAAAAGTACATTCTACATTAAACCAGTTCCAAAAAAAAAATGCGTATTACTTTACTGTCAAATACGGAGTATATAAATTTCACAATAATTAGATCTAGGCTCAAAACCTTTCAAAGCTCTTTTAGCAGGGCCTAATTCTATCATCATTTCATCAACAAAAAGGAAGAGCTTGAACTGTATCTGACAACCCTAAATTTGAAGCCAAACTGGTAGCCGTTCAAAGTACAAAATCTTATTGAGGAGGTACCGATATAGAATAAATATATAGCTACTAGAAAAAACGAACACAAGAAGAGGAATCTACAAAACCCTAGAGAGACAACCTTAACCGTTGACAGAAGCAATAAATGCTAAATGTGACCTGTGGGGGCAGTGGTGGATTTCTGGTTGGTCAGGAGGGGTTAGGCCCCTGTTCATTTTCTTTTAACTCATCTCCATTTCAGTAGTAAGCTGGTGGTTGGCTCCCCTTCGCTCAATGATTGAGAGGTGGATACAAAGTATTACAAATTTGAAGTCAAAGTTTCTTTTTTGCTCTAAGATCCACCATAACGATACGGGACGCTGAAGCACTAAATTTAAGCTGTATATAATAGAACTACACACTAAATTTTCTCGAAGGAGTTTAGTCAAATGGAGAATGGTTCATCCATCTCAAGATCATTTCCAACAAAGAGTTACGGAAAGTACAGCAAGAGACCAAAATGAAAGGGAAAGCAATTACCAGGGCATTTGAAACGGTGGAGTTCACGACAACAGCAGCAGCTAAGACATTGTCAGAGAAGACTACATAGTGAAAAAGATTTTGGTTTTGAATGTTCTGTTGATTGGGGAATCTTTGCTGCTCGGGTGGCAAAGTGAAGTAGTCAGTAGTAAGCCTCATAGAAAGGCAATGAAGACCTTTTGGCGTGGTTCTTCCAGCAAGCTCACTAAGAAATGTTGTCTGTGTCCTCTGAGATTGGACTTGGTCTTCAGCATTGTGTGTCATAGCACGAAGCTTATTTACCATGCTAGGGCAATCAGGGTACGCATGACTTGCTTTTGACAGCGTGGATTCCATCATTTTTATTTTCTGAAGAGCACTGCATATAGAAATACTTTAGATGGGAATGCAGCTCAAAGGGAATATAATGACCAACTCAAAGCAATGTAGCAATAACTCTTAGCATCAAGTCATTAACGTCACGTATAAATGTGAAGAGGAGAACACTCTACCTGGCAAACAAAATTTAAAGGAGGCAACTTTCCTAAAACCCATATGAATGCCCCACCAAACAAACTCACAAAGTCACAAGCCCCATGTAAGATTACCTTCTTGATAAGTCTGAATCTCTTCTAGGTTCACCTAATACTCTTTCAATTTCTTTTATACGAAGCCTCAAGTCTTTCACTAAATGTGTGTTGCTTGAGCTGATGGCAAAACTCAAGTATGCCTTTGCTCGTATCACCTGATCTTTCATTTTCACCATTCTATTATCTGTAGTCCGCTGTGCCTCGCTACGTGAGCCTCTTCCACGCCGAAGTCCATGATGCGGTTGATTAGATTTTTTATTCGGCTCATCCTATCATGTCAAATGTAATAAATAAGAAATTGCATTAAGAAAACGAAGATCTATATATTTCCCATGCTATTAACCATATTTTTTTATCAACTTCAAAACAACTGATAAAGATGTCAAATACAATAAAAATGTTGCAATATAGTAATATGGTTGTATCTCAGAATCTAGCAAACATATAGATCTTGTTGAGTAATTCCGCACAAAACCACCCATGGAACATTTAACAACCAAGCTGTCCACTTTTGTGTTTCATGAACACCTCCAAGTTATTATGTGCAACATAAATGTAAACCACAGTAAAACCAAGAAACACCATTTCACTCAACAGTTTTCAGATTGGCTGCTATCTGTTGCTGCTATTTAAAATAGTTACAAAAGATTTCTTCTACGAACATGAGGCCTAACTAGATGGTGCAACAACATTACTGCAATGCCTCAAAGACTACAGCATAAGGTAAAATTTGTCAATAGGAGGGGATGGTTGATTAACCCTCAAAAATTGTTCGTAAAGTTGAGAAATCAGCCATGGTCAGCTTGGACCTTTCAAGTCAAATATATAATTCCTTGGGAGACCCAGTCCGGCCATTGAAAGTATCCCAGTTCTATACACTACATACTAACTGGTACCTATTGGCATTTTGAATGGTCAAGGAAACTCTATTTATTTCAAAGGATCTGACTTTCCAACATAGCGATCCCGGTAAACCATTCCAATGAGGGTGAGAATTATGAAAAACTGTTGTACCTTGTGATATGTGTCAAGTGTTAGTCAATTAACTTGTAAATCATCAACACACACATTAAAGATCAATTTCAGTCAAGCTTACAAGCAGCCATATTAAGCTACAAATTCAGTATGGGTCCACTACACTATCATTCAGAAGACAAAATTAACCACCTTGAAGAAACAACACATTTAAAACAAACCAAGGTAAGTTACAATTTTGAATTACAAACCCTAATCAGAATGTTAACTGACAAATTATTGTCATATATATATTCGGAAAATAGTTGTAATTTGTCTCACCCTCCCTATTAACAACACCATTATCTAATTGAACAATAGTATCAATGCTTACTATTTCTAGTCAACTGCTACTAAAAATAAAAAATCAAGCCTGCAATCACTGATAATGACTAATAAGCCTCATAAATAAATCAATGACAATTACTTCGTACCTTATTATCTTCTTTTCCTTTCTTTAACTGAATCAGTTTGATTTGTTCACGAACGATACGCTCATTTGCTGAACAAATAAACACACATCATACAATAAAATCAATGCATTACATAAATCAATCAATCAGCAACAATTTAGGCATATAATACGATCAATTCGACAAACCTCTTCCGTCAGGTTCAGACATCATCTCACGATCACCAGTCCTTAAACCCTCGAAACTCGAAACTTCATCCTTATTACCATCACCAGAACTAACTAAACTGTAATTCTGATCTCTATATACTTCTTGTCTAGGTTCTTTCACATCCTCACTAGCTTCCTAGTTAACAAAAACCGAACCCGAATCAAATCGAATCAACTTCTAGTCATAATTACTTGAAAACACAACTATTACAACTAAAATTTACCTGTTCAACTGCGTGAAGTTGTATTAAATCTGGCTTATTATGTATCTATCAAAAAACACAAAAATCACATAATCAAATTTCAACCAAAAAAAATATAAATTACTTGAATTAAATCAACAATATCATTATCATTGAATTAAAATAACATGAATTCATACCATATTTGACAAATCATCGAGGTCGTCGAATTGTTTGATTCCTGCTACAATTAACAACAACAAAAATCATTTAAATTATACGAATTTACATACTAACAAGAACAATTAATTAAATTCAGTGATTAATTATATGATTATACCTTTGGAAGAAAGCGGTTTGAGATGATTAGATACGAAAACAATTGGAGCGAAAACAGAGATCGAAAGAAGAACGAGGATGAAGATCCTCTGCCATTTTCTACAACGCTTCATCAATCAATTCAATCAATTTAATCAATTTAATCAATTTAATCAATTCAATTGAAAATCGAAAATGAATGAATCAATAATTCGATAATGAGTAATTAGTGGAAGATTGATTGCTATGAAATCTGTGTAATTACGAGATTGCTTGAATTACAAGCAAGAAAATTGGGCGAATATGAAGGAATCTAGGGTTTCCGTGAAATTAGGGATTTGAAGAAGAAAAAAAGGGGGAAAAATTAAATTGGGGGTGAAGATGGAAGAGTGAAGAAAGAGAAAGGAAGGAGAGCTTCCATGTTCGTTCTGTCTGGTACTCGTATGTAGTTTATGTTATTTGTGTGGGTTTAAAATTCGATTAATCAATCAAATTGGGCTAATTATATGGAGGTCCCACATGCTTAATGCTTTTTTTTTTTTTTACGACGATGGAACCCGCAATTAGGGCTGTTAATGAGACGAGACAGCTCGCGAGCTACTCGAGATCGGCTCGGTCAAAGCTCGGCTCGGGCTCGGGATCAGCTCGAGAGCTTAACGAGTCAAGCCGAGCAAAGGATGGCTCGACTCGAAAAGCTCGTGAGCAGCTCGAACTTGTATGATTACATAAGATATTGTTCATATTTTATAAAAATATTTTATCATGAATATATTTTAGTATCACACATATCAAATGTCTCACTGATTTACCAAATATTTTGACATATAACGTTCGAACCTTGTTATTAAAAATATCGAAAGAAAAAAATTAAAAAATAAACAATTTTATATAGGCTCGATTTGGGCTCGAGCTCGCGTTAAAGCTCGCAAGCTTTATAACGAGCACATTTTTTCCAAGCTCGGGTAAACTCGAGATCGGCTCGAGCTCGAGTTTTGGTTCTTGAGCACAAGCCGAGCAAGGTCTGGCTCGGACTCGACTCGGCTCGTTAACACCCCTACCCGCAATCGCTAATTTCGGTGTTCACTATATAAACCTTTGGCTACCTAACGTATGTAATACTATGCAAATCACGTAAGGAATATACTCCTTCACATCTAAACCAAAGGTAACACTTTTGTTTTGACATTATTCCTGGTCGTAACTCGTAAGGAATTTTTGATATTATTCTTAATGTATAAGTCAAAATATAGTCACGTGAGATCTTGTTTGATTTATCGTCATGAATGTTATATGGATATCAAATTTTTATAATTTTTAATAATGTATAACTAAAGATATTCGCATTGCAAAACATTTCTCAACAAGTGTGATAAAGCAAATGTTACCTTTGGTTTGGATGAAGACGGATAGTGCCCCTCTCACAATATGCAAGTGACACTATCCATGATATGCTTCATTCCCCCACTTGCCCTCTCACTTGGCTTATTGTAAGAGGGGCACTATCCGTCTTCAGCTTGTGACGGATAGTGTCCGTCACAAGCAATACGCTTTGCAAACCTAGGTAGGTTTGTCATGAAAACAATTTTTTTTGGGATAAGGGAATCCGCAACCGCTACTTTTGGTGTGTACTAGGTAAATCCTAAGCTATCACGTATATCAAGTAAGTCACTTGAAAGTGACAAGCTTGAAATCTATAAAACATGGACTCGGGTTATAAATGTTTCACAAAACTGCTCTTGGAGAGGTTTAAAACTGGGTTTGTTCAAAATTTCACTCTAATTTTAACTATAGTATATTGGAATTTACTCCCTTTTGAAATCAATTTCTTTAAAATTACTCTATTTTGAAACTTTTTGCTAAAATTACTCCCTTAAGTTGCATTTTTTTGCTAAAATTGCTCTCAAACCCCACTTTAAGTAACTTATTTCGTCTGTTTTTCAACTTATTTCGTTTGTGCCTTAGTCAATATCTAGTTTGAAAGTCATTATTATGTAGACAAATGTAAGGGCAGTTCAAAAACAGATGAAATAAGTCAACTTAAATTAGAATTTTTGAAACAATTTTAGGAAAAAATACAATTTAAGGGAGTAATTTTAGCAAAAAAATATAACTTAAAGGAGTAATTTTAAAAAATGAATTAAAAAAAAAAAGTAATTTTAAAAAAATTGATTTCAAAAGAAAATAAAATTTACGGATAATGCACGCGGTGCCCTTGAGGTTTGATATTTTGCTCGAAATACCCAATTTTTTTATCCGGGAAACTTTAAGAGGCCATAACTCGTGCTTACAATTTCCGAAAGTGATATTTTTTTTTTCAAGTCGATCATGTTTCCGAAAACTACGATTTCAAAAAAAAAATTATCGTATTTGGATCCCGTGGCTAGGAGTTATTGCGTGTCACAGTTTTTTTGACCGAACAAACTTTGAGTGACCATATCTCTTGGTCACGAATTCCAAACTCAACAAATTTTTTTTTTTCAAGTCGTATTTTTCGGAAAGATGATCAATTTGGAAAAAAAAATTATGACTTTCTGAACTCGTAAACACGAGTTATGGTTTCTTAAAATTTTTCGGATAAAAAAATTGGGTATTTCGGACAAAAAAACAAACCTCAAGGGCACCGCGTGCATTTTCCGTAAAATTTAATTTACTCTTTTAACCATTAAAACTTCACCCTCGCGGCGGGAATCATGAAAAAGTAGGATGATGAATAGTGATGGATTTGGCCGACGCTTAAACGTCACGAGTAGGCAAAAGCATGAAAGGTATGTAAAATGGTATCACAAATGTGATAACATGCCATTACTTCACTTTCATAGTGTTGACCTCTTTTGGTTGGTTGTAAACTTATAAATTATACAATAAATGTCCCTTTTGACGGATATATATTTGTCACAACCTTGTGATGGTCAAGTTTTACTCACATGGGTAGATAAGACAACAATTAAAGCGCATAGGGGATCACAAATGATTTATCTTATTGAGTCATGTGGGTTTTACTTGACCCGTCACAAACTTGTGTCGAATATCAACCGTCAAAAATGAGAATTTGTGTAAATTATAGTTGTTCATGGGTCGTCCCGCCCGGCCCGATTTTTTAGCGGGCTTGGACAAATATTTTTTACCCGAAAAATTAAGAGGGCAGGTCAAGCTCGGCCCGCCAAGCTAATTGGGTGGGTATGGACAATAAGAAAAACCCGTGGGCCGGCCCGTTAAACCCGTTTAGAGTTTAAATCCTAAACTTTTACTCTTAAAAATGACATTTTTTAAGAAATTTGTATTAATTTTATAGTGATGTCTAACACTAAAATAATAATATGTAAAACATAATACATAAACTATAATGGTAAAAATATAATTGAAATATTTATATTTTTAATTAACAAAATATTTAAATTAAATAAATGTTCAAAAAATATTAATGTAAATCATGACAATTGTAAGATAAATTATAATTAATTATATTGATTATTATTCTTTAACTAATTTAAAATTGGATTAATGTATATTTGTGATTTTTTTTAATAAGAAAACGGAAGTTCGCGGGCTACCTGGCCCGCAAGAAATGTGCGGGTACGGACACAGTGTCAGGCCCGTTTAAGCAGGCGGGTCTTACTCTACATTGGCCCGTTGGGTAAAATTATTCATTTTGGCCCGGCCCATGTCCGGCCCGAACCCGTAAATAATCAGCTCTAGTGTAAATTATAATACAAAGTGTCTTGCTTCTGACGGACACTATCCGTCACAAGCTGAAGACGGATAATATCCTCCTCACAATAAGGCGAGTGGGAAGGTAAGTGGGGGAGAAATGGAGCACCCTATGAATAGTGTCACTTGCATATTATAAAAGGGCACTATCCGTCCTCAACTTGTGACGGATATTCCCGTTTCCCATGAGAATTTGTGATTATAATATGAGTCTAAAGCATAGATTAGATTGTATGATTAATGCTCGACAATTTTGCAAGTGCATTGCAAACGTGTCACTCTCATAAGCTTTGAGACAAAGTGTAAACATATAATCAATCTAGTAATCAATCAATGGTTGTATTTAATGTGGAATTAATTAATTGGTTGTCTAATTACATTAGTGGGAGTGCAAATAATGTGCAATCATAGATTTACTAGGAGGTTTGACTTTTATTGGTACAAGTGTACAATCTTGCTATGGAGTCAGTTAAGACGGGCATATTCGTCGGAAGCTTGCGACGGATTTAAGTGTTATTCATGTGGGGTAGATAAGACAAAAACAGAGTGTTTAGGAGTAGTAATCTATTTTGTTTTATCTATACTCACATGAGTAATACTTGATCCGTGACAAACTTAAAGAGAGACTTGTTGGAGAGAAATACGGAGTACTTGTGTTCTCCGGGAGGACGTCCTCTTTACACTTAAAAGAAGGAGGATCATCTTCCTCATTTTTATTTTGGTCCTTCTTTTATTGATGTAAGGAGTAGGACGTCTTCTCGAAAGACACAAGTATTTTTCAGGGATTGAATATCTCATGCTTGTACTCAAAAGAGTAGTTATTTTATTGTTAAAATTCTCTTTCGGTGTATTTTAACCATTTAAATTTAATCTTTGAATGATTTAATGGTGATAAGATAAAGTAAAATTAAAAAATCAAATAAAATGTATGAACTTACATGAGAAAATAGATACAAATTGGGAAGAATAGATAAAATATAGAGACAGAAAATGAAGAAGATACGGTAATTTTTTGTGAAAACAAAAAAATTGGTAATTGAAACTTTTGCTTGATTAGATACTAAAAAAGAGAGATCTCGATGAGTCCAATTGAAAATTAGATTTGTTGTTAGTAAAGTGGGTCACAATAAGGAATTTATTTTGGGACCTTTTTTATTCGCTTAAATTATCAAATTTTTTATATTCTATGTTTTTACTCGAATATAAAACTTTCATAAAATGTGTTACAATGCGAGTTATATATTGAAAAAAGTTGTATAATTGATAAAATCAATGAATTAATTATTACTCTTCGTCAATTACTTTTACTCTTCTAGTACTTCCTTAGTGTGAATCATTTGTTAAAACAATTTTTAATACGGTAGCTACCTAAAAAGTTACTTGTACCATATATATTCAACTAGCTATGTTACCAAATATAATTTGAAACGTTAATTCGCTACTCATAACTAGTTTAGATCCCGCGTAATAAATGTGCGGTATATATAGAGCTTTTATTTTTGTAGTAAAAAATTGAATTATATAACTATTCAAAAAAACCGAGTAAAATTAAGCTGTAAAATAATAGTGATATCTCATTAATTAATCATTTTTCTCATTATTGTATTTTATTTTGAGAAAAAAAAAATTAAAACTAAAAATTAATTCGAGAGAATTGAATAATGTGCTGAAATGTATTTTTTATACCACAAAACTAATGATTCCAATTTATAAATTCTCTCAATTTCATTTTTGTTACGAAGGTAATCAAAACGATTAAGTCTTGTTAATACATAGTATATGAATAAGATGAATCAAGTCATTCTCAAATAATAATATCAATAAAAGATTTAATAGTTTATAGTTTTATATTATTTATACTTTAGATAAAATATTATAGTTTAGTTTTTAGTGAAAATTGTATAATTTGATGAAAATATTAATTTTAATGAAAAGAATTATATAATGAAATACATTATAATTATTAATTTCCTTATTTAGTGAATAAAATTAAATTATCAATAGCTTTATTATTTAAGAAGATGTTTTTTGGAGGAAAAATTTATGAGTTTACCTATTTTTTTAGTAGATAGAGGATAATGGTTTATATTTTTCAGCTAATTAACTACGTTTTCAACTGGATAGCCAACTTTTTAGATACCGGTTTCAGTTGGCAATGCACATTGGTTTGTCTTTCTTAATTCTTAGGATCGATTTGGCAAAATTAATTAAAAAGCTACCATACATATTTCGTAATTTTTCGCTAATTTTTCAGGTTTCTATTTTTTTTTGTTTTAAACCAACTTTTCAGCTAATTTTATCAAACAGGTCGTTATTTGATATCTTCCTTCACATTACTTGATACGTATCTTATCTTTTTTACTTTAGTGTTCCAGTTCTATGAACCAAGTCTTTAAAATCTCGTCTGAACTAAAAAGTAATTTTTGTGTGAAGTTAACCATGACGGTCTTTTTAATGCTGCCTGATTTTAAACCTAAATCAGAAGATAACACACTTGATAATTTTGACAACTAATCAAACTAAATCTACAAAAATGGTACATTATCATATATATAACCGTCTCATATAAATTTCCAAAATTTGGTATGCGATCCTCACTATTATAACCCCTATCCCTTACCATCAACACAACAATTCAAATCATACACAAAAAAAAAAAAAAAAAAATGTCTTCCCAAAAAACCATAGCCATTGCCATGACAATCACCTTACTCTCCACTCTCGTCTCTTTCGTCGTAGCCGACACCCACCTAATCGAAAACCTATGCACATCCTCAAACAACGCGTCCGCAGGCGAATGCATTGAGTGCGTAAAAAGAAAAATCAATCTCGACATTACCGACATTTCCGTCGTTGAGTCGACATTAAAATGTTGCGACGACGAAACAAACGCCGTTCATGCAAATTTGATCAACCTCATAACCTATCCGACTACTGATATTAAAATAAAAATTCCACTAGGTAATTGTAGTAAATTAATTGTTGGGATTATTGCAAATGGTGTTGAATTACGAAAGGATTTGTCTAATGGAGAATTGAAATTAGCCAAAAATTCAATTGAAAATAATGTTATGAAGAATATTCAAGATTGTCAAAAATTATTGGAACCTTTTAATGCAACAATCCCACCACTTGCTAAAACTGGATTGGCGTCTGTCCAAAAAAAGTATAAAATTTCTCTCGATTTGTTGACTTATTTATCTATTGACTCGGACCCGCCAAGTGCGGAGGGTCCGAATCCGTTTGCCCCAGGTGCGGACGGGCCGGATCCGTTCGCCCCAAGTACGACCGAAGATATGATGGACGAGTATTGAGATATTAGACATATATATTGTAGATTGGGATCTCAAAAACAATCGATGTTTGATTTTTGATTGAATAATAAAAGGATTATTGTTTTTATTTACTTCTCCGATATTTGGATTAGAAATTTTCATTTAAGGTTGTCAATATCCGTTTTAAGCTAAAAAAAAAGTTAAATACATATCAAATCACATGACAAATTGCCTAGAAAAGCCAAATTCTTTGTCTTTATTACCACCATGTTGGTGGTATTTAATGCGTTTTAAGATTTAAGATGAATACCCAGTCTTTAGCAATATTTGTTGGGGATGGATATGCAAATCATCATACATGTTTTGATTATTGCAGAAGAATCAAATATTTTGAAAGAAAGGCTCTGTTTGACAAAACTAACTGAAAAGGTAGCTGAAACCTGAAAAGGTAGCTGAAACCTGAAAAGCTAACTGAAACCTGAAAAGCTAACTGATAATGTAGTTGAAAATTAGGAACTGATAAGGTAGCTGATTATATAAAAAAAATGTTTGGCAAACTAACTGAAAAGGTAACTGATTTTGATGAAATTACG
>VHZZ01000002.1:271503-300352 GCA_009801015.1 Silene noctiflora
ACCTATTATTTAAACATAAAATTATCATTTAAAACTAAATATATAAGATAAAATATATGTTGATAACCTGACCCGACACCGACCCGCTAATGACCCGACCCGACTTGCCACTTGTTGATGACCCGACATGAACCGAACCGACCCGAACTCGTAACTGACCCGACATAACCCGTACCCGATATGACCCGACCCGCTTTGACCCGACCCGAGTGACCCGATTGCCACCTCTAGTCCGAATGGTTATCAAGTTGTTTATATCCAACCCAAAATGGTTATCATTGGTATCAAACTCGAGTGCAAGAAAGCGATTCTTGGTCGGGATATATCAGGTCAATATGATCGTCAATATGCTTGATCAGGCAAAGTCTGGTTAGATTTCGGACACATTCATAGGTTGGGTCTTTTAATCAGTTGGTCTCTCTTGTAACAGCTTCAGATATGACCATTTTAAGATAAAAGAAAATCACTCATAAAATGTTATCAATTCAAATAGTGGTCACATTTTCTCATTAAAATGGTCACATTTAGATTCGTAAAAAAAAAAAAAAAAGCTACAAATGAAAATTTGCATCTTTTAATTTATTTTCTTTCTAAAACCCCAATTTATTTCTTTTTATAAACTATGCTACACTTACATTTGTAAAACATCCATGAGTATTTACATAACCCATTATTTTTCGACTTAAAAACTCTCGAGTTCAAACAAACACGTGGCACTGACACACCGCCTACACGTAAGCATCTGTCATATGATTCATCACATGTCACGAAAAAAACTGTAGGTCTTAACATCTTGGACGATGAACGTAACAGCACCGACACACCCAAGAATCGACACAATTATGAACCAAATCGCAATAATCAAATGAAAAAACCTTAATATCAAACGCAGTCTACGGTTATTAGGGACCGACCCGGCTTTAAGAAAAGCAATAACCGGGAAAACAAAGTCTAAAGGAGTGAACCCAATTGCTCCACAAATTGAAACAAAGTCTCCAAAGAATGGCATTGCTGCTGCAATTAAGGTCACTAATCCCATATAACATAAGGGGAACTATAGGCTGAATAGGAGGGAGTATATAGTATTGAATCTTTGAATTAGCCTTGTTGGTTTGAAACTTTCCTCAAAGTATGAATATGTTGGCCTGCTGTATATCTGTATTGTAATTAACAAATGGTGTTCCGAGACGGTCTCGTTAGTAAGGTCGGTCGCATAACAAAGAGTCATATAAGACGGTTTTACAGTAAGACGAAAAAGTGTAGATGTCAACTAGTTTAGTTGGTTAAGTCATGAGAACTGGTAGGAGTACTTTATAGTTTATAACGAGATCAATCTTTTTAAATACGGAAAATTCACGTGGTACCCTTGAATTTTTCCATTTTACACATGGTACCCAACCTTTTAAGTTTGTGAACATTATACCCTTCATGTTTAATTTTCATGCACAACATACCCTTTTTATCGCCGTAAAAAAATTCAATTGCGCATAACTCCTAGATCGGAATTCAGAATCGGCCAAATATTTTTCCTACGATGATAATCTAGTCATAATCTACAATTTGAGAAAAAAAAAATTTGTCAACTGACATTTTATAGGGTTTTTTTTAACGAAAATCTCAAATCAACCACATCTTCGATCTTAAATTTCCGAATGACCATGTTCGTTTTATCAATTTATAGATCTCGAAGAGTTAATCAATTTGAAAAAAAAAAATTAATCAATTTCGATTTATGGTCTATAATTTATGCTCAATTGAAAATTTAAAAAACTATAAAAAGGGCGTGTTATGCTTGTAAATCATATTTCAGAGATATCATGTGCACAAACTTAAAAAGTTGGGTACCACGCGAAAAATGACAAAGTTTGAGAATACCACGTGAATTTTCCGTTTTAAATATGTTAGTTCCAATCATAAAATACACGGTTATCAGAATAAAATTAACTCAATCAATTGACGGTTCTATGTAAAATTCCAATTATCTTACTCAAGCATCTTCTAATCTAATTGTAATTATCTAATTAAATTGTCAATACGTACTCTTTTATCCCAGTTATTTGTTTTTTATTTTTTTTTATTTTTGAGGCTATTTTAATGAAATGTAAACAAATGAATTAGACGGGCAAAAACATTAGATAAAAGACAAGTACCTGAAAACACCCAGAAATCTGGATTACAGCAAAAACATTAGCCATAATAATAGGCCATTTTGGAGTAGTTAGAGAAGAAAGGATGTATGGTTGAAAATCGGACCCGAATGCCCAATAACCCGAAAAACCCAACTGCCAGTATGTTATGATGATCACTCCATATGCTGCTGATATTCCCCTGTACATGTTCTTCTTTGCAGGTTCCCTTACACTACTCTGTCAATATTACCCATATATACAATTAATTAGTGCATAAGACGGTTTTAGTTAGTCTGAATTTAGTTGTATTAATCGAGTTCAGTATCAAAATAACGCAATTTTCATTCTGGGTCATCTGGAAATAGCCTCTCCAGTCTCCGTGATGCTAACAGGCCTGCCTACACAGCGGTAAGACTATGTACATCTGATCTGACTGACAGTTTACCATGCAATTTACGGAAGGCCTTAAGACGCAAGGGTAATGTTGTTGTTGCAGCTCGAGTAAAAGTATATATATACCTGAATTTCAGGAAGCATAGCATCGCCGAATGAAAAGGCAATTGCTCCGAGAGCATTAAAGGCCTTGAAAATTTTAGATGATGTACTTCCTTCCAAACTGTAACTCACTGTTTTCCTATCGATGTTTTTTACCTGTTTACACCAATGAATTTTAGGATGAAATCACAGCGGACTTGTACCCCGTCTACCTGACTTGATTCTGAGATCAGCTCGAGATTGATTAGCGTACCGTCATAGATGGTGAGACCAATGGCAGTACCAGCAAAGCCGATAGTGCTAGCAGTACATACAGCATTGACCCATCTTAATGAGTAAATATTAGGAAGTTGAGACAAAACAAGTTCCAATACACCAAATATTATGATGAAATGTTGCAAAGTTAACGCGCTGTCCTTATAGAAGTACTTGTACACTGCCTGCACAATGCACATAATAGTAATGGAAAATGAAATAGCGCCTACCAGGCTACCACGTGGTACTGAGTTTCGATACCATAGGTTTTTTTTAGATAGTCATATGACAGGGGAATACTGAAACTCAGTATAGCAGGTGACGCCCTATCATTATCTGTGAGACCGTAATTAATCTGAGATTGAGCAAATTACCTTGATGCTACTCCCAGCAGCAATATGAATGGCAATGTTATTGCCTAAGGAAGCAACCTGCTGGAAAAATGCAATGGTCCAATATCCCCATGACCCTTCAATTTACGAAAGATTCATAGCAATTAGAAATCGTTCAACATTCTGCAAACGTCAACTAGCTTACTTGATAACCCGGGTTCCAATCCCATCAGAATTAAAATCGCCCTTGCGGCTCTCTTTACACCAGAAAAGAAACCGTATAGCATTCTATATATATACTGACCGAAAATGCTTTCTCCAAGGGATCGATATGTAGTTTGCTTCTTGCCATTCCAGCCCCATAGTGACGCAATGAGCATGCTAGAATACCATGTTACTAGTGTTCCTCCCACAAGACTTGTTACCCCTGGACAGACACGCATTTGTATCAGATACTTCTAATCAAGTCTAAACTTCAATATTAAAACGAAGAGGCTAAAACATAAATCGAAAATTTTAGGGTGGACGGGCAAACAATGAGGTATAGTAATCTTGAAAAAAATTTAATCTTTTAGCTAAAATTTTCGAAATTTTCATTGGCGACAGCACCTACTAACCCCACATCATATAGCTCAAGTACCATTATAAACTAGCTTCAAACAATGCTACTCAAGCACAATTGAATACATACTAGTGTAAATCCCGTGCAAATGCACGGTATTTAGAGAATTGACGAATAATTAAACTAATTTAATGCAGTTTACCTCTATTTTAAAAAGGGTAGAAAATTTGCATAGATATTTTATTAGTTTATTTATGTAAAAGTTAAATAATGATTGATGTTATAAAATTAATTAGGAGATTAATATTGTTTAATAGTAGTAAGTAAATATCSATAGTGATCACTAATTAATTAGAAAATAAATATTATCCAGTAGAATATTACATAGGCGGGAAATTTAAGCGGGAGAATTTGGAGATGTGTTAATCTTTTAGTATATAGGGGATGGAGAAAGAGCGAGTCTTCTGCCCCCTTAGTCCCAATCATTTATTTACGTATTTTATTATTTATGAGGAACATATTGATCAAATATAAACAAATAATTGGGACGGAGACAGTACACAACTGTAACCTTGGAACTACTCAAGTATTTTGCCGTTCACTTGAGGTTGTGGGTGAATCTCCGCAAGTATTTTGCCATTCTCCTGTTTTTTTATTGTTCTTTTCTGTATTTTGTAAAGTTTTCTTTACCATTTATTTTTAAATTTGCTTCTTTAATTTCATTTCAACTTACCTATAAAATTTTGGGATGCCTTATTTGTTATTTGACCTTATTAAATATTCAACTCATTCCATTTTTATTGTCTCTTTCCCATTTTTAAAATTTTCCTAAAATTATTGTCTATCACAAAAAAAAATTCTCGTCAAAAATCGAACCCCCATTATAAAAGTCCTAGAAACGCCAGTGAGTCAATCCTCTATATACTAAAAGAATAATACAACTCTAAATTTTTCCGCTCAAGCTTCCCGCCTATATATTCACCTTTTAATAAATTGACCATATATTCTCAATAACTGATATCACTTTAATCCTCTTTTTATTTACATACCATATATAAAAAAAATTATTTCCTTAAAAATCTATTTTTACTAACAAAGGATCATAAATATTAAATTCCAAACTAAATTGCTAATTAACATAAACTTGATTCTAATAATCATAGATTTTATCATTAAATCCCTTTTACTACTAAGAGAATTAATTCTCTTAGTTTTTCCTTCAAAATGTATCCAATTTATTAAAGCAAACAAATAAAACTTCATTTTAATAAACTATTATCTTTTTTCATAAAATATAATCTTATTATAATTATAATTATAATCTAATCTTTTAATTAAATTTAAAATTATGATTTTTTTCATTATAATAAAATAAAATTAGTATTAAACTATAGACTATATGTTGCTAAATATTTCACAATGCAATAATGATTACTTTAGAAAATAACATAACACATACTTACTATTAGGTTCGTAACAAAAAAAATCATTTAAAAAATTGGAGAAAATTATAAAATGAAATCCGTAATTTTATAGTAAAAAAAGTACGTTTAAAAACACACATTTCATAACTTTACTCAATTCTCTTCGATTAGTTTTCCATTTCAATTTTTTTTATATCAAAATAAAATGGAGTAAAATATTAAATATTAATAAAGTGGCGATTTAAATAATACTCTCAAAAATAAAATCTCTACAAAACCGTTTCACAATTGAAACAATCTCATCATTGTCACGTACTGAGTAATAATTATTGTTTTTTTTATCTCATTTATTATTATTTTATTTTAAACTTTTTTAATTTTTTGTGAGTTTGGCTATATTTTTCTCGAATGTGAAAAATAATCAACCAACTTGACTGGATTCGAGTTGAGTAGAACTACAAGGTCGTCGATTCTCGACTATGTATATTGTCCATATTTGCTACATTTATTTGTATATTCTCAAACAGTCAAACTAGTAGCAGCAACAAATATTGGTTATGAGGCATAAAAATACACAAAAATAATACACAAAAATAATCATAACGAAATATTATAATTTATGTTAATTAATAAATAAAGGAAAATGTTGCTCTATATTTTGTGATTTAGATTAGGGTGAGCAAAAATATACGATACGGTTTTATAATACAGATACGATACGCTATACGATTTGAGTTATACGGATTTCCGTGTATACGATACGGAAATCTGGATAAAACCGTATCGTATCCAGGTCGGGAAAAAACGAAACCGTATATACGGTTTTCGACACGGTTTCAAATTTTGAATAAAAATAATTAAAAAAACGCAAAATTCCTCTTTCTTTTTCCGCTCATAATGTTTTTTTATGACGTATTTTACTAACTTTATCAATAAATAAAAATTAGCTCTTCGTCAAAAGGTAGTCATGTTAGAGGTAATTATTAGCCGTTGAATAATTACAATGTTTAATTGCACATTTGTCACCAAACCGTATTCGTATATACGGATTACGTATACACGTTTTTTCCGGGTACCCGAAAACCGTATCGGATCCGTATAGTAATTTTTGCATTTTTTAAAACCGTATACCCGATACGGTTTTCAAAACCAAAACCGTGTCGGGTATACGGTTTTGCTCACCCCTAATTTAGATCACGTTCTGTGAGACTTAAACTATTTGAACTGAAATAACTGCACGAATTTATAAAACTTGAACCAATAAATAAAGTATGAGAATTAATTGACTCAAACTACATCGTACTAAACTGAATTTATAGAGCCCGAACTAAACTAAACTAATTAAAGTCTAAACATCAAAATTGAACCAAAATCAAGTTCAAACTAACATGACTTAGGGCATCGGAGCGAATCATAATAACGTAAAATGCAAATAATATTCACACAAATTCTTATTTAATATATCCGTCTTCAATGAGACCAACTGTAATATTCATTCAACCACATTAAACTACGATACTACGATATTTTATAAGACGGTTTTACATTAAAAAAGAAAAATATTTGTTTGCTCGGATCCCGAGGTAGCAGAAGCAGTGGCAGTGCCATAATTTCTCGTATGCTTTTAATGATGGACAATATGCTCGATTGCTCTCTTTATAACTAGTCAGTCGTCCTTTAAACTATAACGTTACTCTTATCGTGCATTTGCCTCAAAAGCATGCAAATTCTTCACTTTTCCTTTTTTCCCCATAAACTTTAATGAATATATAAATATATATTATACAAAATAAATAAAGAAAATTGTTGTAATTAGTGAATAGTGAGTAAAATCTGGAAGAAAACAAGTACTTAGAACATTGCAAATTTATTTATTTATTTATTTGTTAAATGAGAAAAAAATTTGGGTGTATAAGATGTATGTAATTCCCACATTTTTGGGGATTGATCACCCCAGCATCTCTTATAGACTAAAAGAATAACATACGCTCACCCCTCCATATGGAATATTCCCTTCTAAATTATAACTTTGATTAGTATATACTAGTATAAATCCCGAATCTCATACTACGGTACGATATTTATAGAAAGTTGTGTTAGAGAAAGTTGTAAACAAAATGTTGACATTTATTATTTTTACATTTATTGAATCTAGTATTTATAAAATTTTGCATTAAGGCGATTAGATTAATATTCTGAGCCATTTAACAGTTGAGAATTCATTTTTTGTGTTTTTTATGGGAGGCCTATATGAAAGTTATCAATCAATCAATGCTTACTATATATATATTCCTGAAACCAAAGAAATTCAATGTAATTAAATAAATCTATACAAATTAATTATATTATATAGTTTTAAATCGATAGCACTGTGTGATGGACCCGACCAAGAGACTTCAAAGTAAATATTATATAGTTTTGGTCGAAGTATAAATTTAGAAAATATCAAAATATGGTGATTTTTCTTAAAATACACTTGCTCCACTTATGTTATTAAATAGTATCATCATATAATTATACAATTATTTAACATACACAAATATAATATAAGTAGGTTATATTTTGGAAACTATTAAAAGGTAAATAAATCAAGTTAAATTTACATAATATATAATATTTTATAATTATTTAGATTTAATTTAATATATATATATATGTAATATATACATATAAATATATAAGCTCTTAAATTAAAATTGTATGGCTAAATAGTAAAACTAATTATGTTAGTAGTGAAAATAATTGTACTAACATCGGATAAAATAATATGTTAGTAATCACTCATATGAATAGTCAAAGTAACTATATTAGCAAGGGGAGTAGTGAAAGCAATAGAAGCAATAACGGGAGTAGTGAAACTATCAATATTCATGCGACAGTAGTGAAAATAACAATAATTACGGCAGGTGTAGTGAAAGTAACCATAGTAATAACGAATGTAATAAAAGTAACAATACTAACAACAAAAGAAAGCATATATATATGAACAATTACCTAACTAATCGATATAAGTAAAATATTAATAGCGGGCGTAGTGAATTTGTCTCATAATTTATTCATCGTAATTTTAAGATTGACATAAAAAATATATTAGAGCGAGATACATTTATGAGTTAACTTAAACTAGTTTTATTTAATTGAAAATAATTTTTAATGATAAAATAGAGGTAGCCCGGGCGTAGCCGAATACCAATACTAGTGTAAAAGTATTTTAGTATCTTGATATTTTTTAGGAGGTTTAATTTGGAAAAAGAATTTAGAAATTGGATACTGACAAAGATTTAAATACTTGATTGAATATATTGAATTTGTATGTTGATTTACATATTTTAAGAATCGTACATATTTTATTATGGAGAGATTTACATATTTCTTTATTGCGAAATTCTCACTTATACCCCTCTAGTATGCGCTAATCTTACTTGTACCTCTACTTTTTAGGAAAGCCCACTTGTACCCTTCAACTTCCTAATTATTCTCACTTATACACCTTAAGTATAGTAAATGATAAATATTGATCGATTAAGTGGGAAGAAGGGTAAAAAGATGAATGTTGAAGATGAATTGTAATCATATAAAATGAATTTTGACGAAAAAACAATGTTTGTTGGAGAGAAAACAAATATATATCTCAATTACGGTACTCTTCTTCATATTGTTTACATAGCCCTTAGCATCTTATTTGATGGTAGTTAACATTTTTTCTCCACTTTATAATGACAAACGATAATTCACTTAACATCTTAATGGTTGGTGTTTAGTATTATGGTCATGATTCATATGTAACTAGATGTTGGAGTGTAGATTTTCCTTAAAAGTATGGTGTAAGTGAGATTAGGCTATACTTGAGGGGTATAAGTGAGACTAAACTAGTAAATTGGAGGGTATAAGTGAGCTTTCTTGAAAAGTAAGGGTAAAAGTGGGATTAACCCATACTAGAGGTGTACAAGTGAGAATTTCTCTTCCTTATTTATAGGAATTTGTTACTAATCTCTTACCTAAGTGGGCTCGAATTTTATTACACATTAATTTATTAGAATGACACAATCATTTTGAACATGTTTTCATAACAATCGTACCTATTTTATCGTATATTGTAACTATTAGTAGTTGTTTCGTATTAGAACACAGATAAGAAAAAGTTCAATGGTTTATCTATACGATTGTTTGTTTTACTAATATTATTTTCTCAACTTTGTTTTTAAAAATAATAATATTATATTGTTACAACTGCTATAGACATACATACTAAAAACAACGTTTAACAAATAATAGAAAAGATTAGTGAGAATATTAGCCAGAATAGAAAAGATTTGACCATAATATTTATGACATTAATAATATATAAATAATATTTTGTAAATCATTTTATTATTTGAGCGGTAGAATAGCATACATGGGGGATTGTAGTCAATATCACCTATTAACTAAAAGATTATTATTATTATTATTGTTTGAGTTGTTATTTTCGGCAAAATATTTTCATGGGAAGATCTTCAGGACTGATTAATGGAATGATCCTTATAAGGTAATGATTTCCAAAAATTTGGCAACTGAATAAGAGGAGATAATGATATTATTATTGGCTTTTTTATTAGAAATAAAAACATTATTTTAATAATTCGTAAATCGATTTTGGATGTGAGGTATACTTTTTTTTTTTGCCCATTTTCGATATAAGGTCAATATGCACATGATTCCACATCAAATTGATTTTGAACCACACAAAATTGACCAAAAAAGAAAAGAGGGAACAACAATGAAATTAGACGGAAATGAAAAGGGGAAAAACGTAGGAAATAAGGGCTTGTTTGATTCACATARGGGAATTAAAGTTCCCGGGAACTTCAAGTTCACATGAATTTCCAAAAAATGTTTGGTTTGCAGGTGGGAAGTTAATTCATCTGGGAACTTCCAATGACCAAGGAGGGCTTGGTGAGTGACTTAGTGACTTCCCACATAATGGAGGAAGTAGATTCATTTGGGAAGTTCTACTTCCCATGATTTTGGCAACCAAACAACATCATGCTTTTACACTTCCTAGGAAGTTTAAGATCCCATGATTTTAAAGGGCAACCAAACAAGCCCTAAGAGGGAGTATATCTTATCAAAGGTTATAAAAACCATTTTGTAAAGTTTATCTCAACAACTATTGAATTAGTTCATATTCCTTCGATCTAATTATTTGTTTACTTATTTTGTTCTTTACAAAAAGTATTTCTATCGAAGAAAAACAATGATTAAAATGAAAAGAGTAGTACGAAAGAAAATCCTAGTCAAAGAATGAATTTAAATATTGTTAACATTTTTTTTTTCGGTGGGTAAATTTTATATACATAGAGTATTGATTGATTGTATACAAACTATTTATGCATATTTTCAATATGACCACCTAACATTTATTCTTATTATATTATATAATCCGTGTATAAAAATAAATCATAGCACCAAATAACTATAAATTTTATGACTCCTAATGTAATAGTCGTGTCTTAAAGGGTGATTGTAAAGTTGCTTCATGTTAGTCCATACAAAAATACCATGTTGCTTACCCTTAAGTCTCGAACTCTCGATGGCATAGGTAAATCAAATCGCAATTTATCGGACCTAAATATATAATACATTGTCACATTCAAAAGATGAGTGTGGCGGAAATGCGTATGTTGAGGTGGATGTGCAGCCACACAGGAAAAGATCGATAAGGAACGAGATGGTTAGGGAAAAGGTGAAAGTGTTAGATCGCAGATGGGGCTGGACCGCACCCGTCGAAGAGGAGAGAGTGTCCACTTTAAAAGCTCAAGGAGGTTCTATCCCAAAACCAATTGGCAATGGGTGGAGTAGCCCCTTGGCTTATAAGTTATATCACTCTTCACTATTTCTCCGATGTGGGAGACCTACATGTGATTCTTTACACGCCCTCTCACATGTAAGGTCTCCTTTTTCGATCGATCGACAGGAAAGGCATTCGTTTTCGATCCTGTTTCGTCGGGCAGGAACGTCGTCGCTTTTCAGACCCGCTAAATAGTGGCCTAGTTTTTCATCGGACGGGAACGTCGTCATTTTTCGGACCCGTCTTCGTTTCCCAACCTATGACTAAACCTTGGACTCTGGTACCATGTTAGAATTCGAGAAGGGAAGAATTCATAAAGCGATCGTTGTATTATTGATCGTTCGTGCTTCTAACTATTACGACTGCAGTGTGTATATATATATAAATAGTACTACCGAAGATCACATAATATCGCTAACCAAATATATCTTATTCTAGAAAATCACAATATTATTCTCTACGATATATCACAATATCGTATTTCCTAATTATGAATATGTCGATATCACATATCCCGATATCTCGTAACAAAAAGTGGCGCCATAGAGGACAAGATTGTGGAAAATCTACTAAGACGGTTTGGCCATGTGAGACGGAGACCTATGGACGCACCAGTTAGGAGGTTGGAGACTTGGGAAACAGAAAAGCTTGCTATGGGTAGAAAGAGACCAAAACAGATATGGCTGAGAGTTATAGAGCACGATATGAGATTTTTTCGGGCTTGACGAGGGGATGGTGTCGGAGAGGGCACAATGGAGGGAAATTATACATGTGGATTTTTAGTTTTTGGTGTTATTTGAAATATTTAATGTTTTTTTTTAAAAAAAAAAATTATTTGCTCTTTCGGATTTAGTGCAAGTTTTTACCAACAACTTTTTTTTTATATTAATACTTATTTCACTTTTAAGGTATTCCGAGCCCTTAAGTTTTACTTCGGTTTTCAAAATCGTTTTGATCTGTATTCTCGATTTAAATTCTAAATTTTATAAAAGAAATCCGAACTTATATTTTAAAACCTATAAGGCTACCTTAGCTTTTGTATTATGTTTCACTCCCCTTTTACTTTTCACTTTTCCTTTTCTATATTTTCGCATTTTGAGCTGTGCGATCACTATGAACGGTTCTAAAAGATGATTCATGTCAGCCGACCCCAAACCATTTTGGGATTAAGGCTCTGATGTTGTTGCTGGTGGTGGTGGTGGTGTTATATTATCGGTTAACAAATAGATACATCAGATGATTATTATATGCTGCGATTAAATAAAAATACAATGGAAAAGGAACTAAAAAACTCTCAACAATTAAATAAGTTATTGAACGAAGGATATCCTATGCGTACAAGTTTGTGTTTTAACTAACGGTTTTGATGGAATTAACCAGGATAAATAATATATTGTTCATAAGATAATAACAAATTATTTTTTTTCGTACACATAAATAAATCATATCATTAAATAACTCTAATTTAGTTATTAATCATGTCGTTAAATTAGTATCATCCTGAAGTTAATACATGTGACGCCACATAAAATTCTCGTGCTTACCCGTAAATCTCGACAAAGTAAGCAATTCAAGTCACATTTTACACTTGAATAAACGATTCATAACACGTTGGTCATATATTATTTTGCATTATAGTCGACAATACTTTACATAAGCGAAAAAGATATGTCACACTTTGATTTTTACTACGTAGACTACGGCGGAAAAGACGCAAAAAAAAAACAACCCTAAAAACTTGATATACTATTGGACAAATTAGAAATGATATCAAATGCATGCAAATTTGAATTTTGCACAATTTCGGTAAAGTGAATCCAGATAAATTACTCATGAGATTGTAACAAATTATTAATAATCCATATACGGTAATAAATTATGTTAGTAAATAACGCTAAATACTTGACTCCCTATTAAATATTTAAAGATACAATCGGGTGGATCGGGTTTTGTCAGGTTTCGTGTAATACATCGGATTTGTGACCTTAGACTACTTGGCCGAGTGGGGGTTACTCATCGGAGTAGCTAGTTGGGTTGTTATGTCAGCTTCTGTTCGTTGAGGACTCGAGCGAGTGTGACAGCACTCGGTCGAGTGAGGCATACTCAATCGAGTGTCCTGCACTCGGTCGAGTGTGTCTTACTCGGTCGAGTGTCTCATACTCGACCGAGTGTCCGGTTCGTTACGGGTTTTTACGCGGTTTGATATAAAGTAGAACGTGAGGCAGCGTCTTATGTCTTTTCATTTTAAAACATTCTCAAAATCCGTTTTCACATACAAAGCAACGTAGACTGCTCACTTCTATTTTCTATCGATCCGGAGGCGTTAGTTCACCTTTTATTAGGGTTTTTCACACCTTTGTCCTTGTAATCGATTGGGTAAGTCCTTGATCTAGTTTTTATAGTTTTTTTTCATACGTTGGTGAAACCCTAATTTGGGTATTTGGGTGTTTTGAGAGTTGATTGCCTTTATTCGTTGTGTTGATTCGTTAATTATGTTATAGGAGGAGACTTCGTAGAGGAAGCCTTTTGATTCTTTGTTGTGCATACAGTAATTTGCTTATCGGGTAGGGTTTCCCTACTCAGTTGGCTGTGGAATAGTATATGTATTGATGTGACGAAATTTGTTACTGTTTTATGATATTCATGGTATGATTGCTATATGGATCTGATTGTGGAGTTTGGAGATTGTGTTGTGAGCCATTGCGAGAGATAGTCTCACCCTCGTGTTTGCCTCTTGCGTTCTCTCGGTGCAAGGGGGATGTGCACATTAATGGACTGGGTTCGCTCTTGTCTGAGCGGGGATTTTGGTGGTAAAGCTGCGGTCCCCACTAGCGGTGTGGATTACCTGTTGCGAAGGGTAATCTGGCAGGGTTACACACCTCGGTGTGTAATCGGTTACTGGTTACTATGGAGTTTGGAGGAGGAGGTTCCGTTTACATTGGATGTTCTTTATATGTTATGCTATGTATATTATTGTACGTTTGACTGACCCCGTTTCTGTTTTAAAAAATGTGGTGATCCATTCGGGATGGTGAACAGTTGGCTTAGCAGGTGATGATGATCACTGTTGTAGATGTTGCCGCGAGACTGGGCAGGGACAGAGTCATCGCCAGTAGTAGTCGTTTAGCTTCCGCATACTTTAGATACTTTTAGTTCACTGGGCAGAGACAGAGTCATCGCCAGCAGTAGTCGATTCAAATTTGCCAGTTTTACTCTTAGTTCACCGGTAAAGTCTTCAGCGTACTTGATTATATCACAAAATAACGCTAAATACGTGACTCCTAATTAAAGCTGCTAATCGGGTATGTCCGGGTTTGTCAAGATGGGTCCCATCGAGTTCGAGTCAGATTA
This sequence comes from Silene noctiflora, assembly GCA_009801015.1. Classification (NCBI taxonomy): domain Eukaryota; kingdom Viridiplantae; phylum Streptophyta; class Magnoliopsida; order Caryophyllales; family Caryophyllaceae; genus Silene; species Silene noctiflora. The sequence continues at coordinate 285,882 of VHZZ01000002.1, forward strand.
GGTCAAGACTACATTCTGTCAAATTTCGGCCTCATATGGATCAACTTTTAAGTTAATTTCAATTTATCTTTTTGGCTGGTCAGTTTTAGTTTCGGGGGCGAATTGAAACAAATATCAAGTTAAATCCAGTTACAAGGTATCTCGAGTTGTCGAGTTCGGTTTCGTGTCTATCCTAATCGAGTTTTCTCGGGTTATGGATCATTGTCGGATTTGGTCGAGTCGATTTCGGTCTATATCATTTTGGGTTCTGCCAACTCGGATTTGCTCGGGATGAAGTCGGATTTTTGTGGTCGAGTCAAATTTGTCATTTTTACTCTTAGTTCACTAGTAAAGTCGTTACCGTGGTTATGAAGTTGCATTATGTAAATCCACATAAAAATCTCGTGATTACCCCTATGCAATTCATGTCACACTTTACACATAGTAGAGGATTCATCCCCTACCTACTAAAAGAATAGGTGATCTCTCAATTTTTCCCTCCAAAAATCATCTTCCTAAATAAGGAAGCTAAGTACAATTAAATGTATTCATTAAATAAGGAAACTAATAATTATATTTTATTTCATTAAATTATTATCTTTTCATTCAAATTAAATTAAATTATATTATTTTCACTAAAATCAAAACTATAATATCTTAATTAAAATATAAATAAAATTTATACAAAACTGTAAATCGGCTATTATTAACTGAAATCATTAGTTTTGTGGTATAAAAAAAATTTATAATATATTTCAGCACATCACTCAATTCTCTCGAGTAATTATCAGTTACAACTTTTTTTTTTCTCAAAGCAAAATACTATGATGAGAAATATGAACAATTAATAAGATACTGCTATTATATAAGTAATTTATTAAATATAAAAGAAACTCTAAATACCGTGCATTTATTGCACGGGGTCTAAACTAGTAATCAATTAATATGTTACTAGTATAGATCCCGTGCAAATGCACGGTATTTTAGAAACAAATATTAGAGAATTTGATAATTAAACTAATGCAGTTTATCGCCATTTTGAAAAGAGTAGAAAATTTGTATATATAATTTCAAGGAAATATTTTTTTAGCCTTATTTATGTAAAAGTTAAACAATGATAGATGTTAAACCATGATTTACGTTATAAAATTAATTAGGAGATAAATATTGTTCAATAGTAAATATAGATAGTGAAGACTAATTAATTAGGAAATAAATATTATGAAGTAAAATATCACTTAGGCGGGAAATTTAAGCGGGAGAATATAGAGATGTGTTAATGTTTTAGTATATAGGGGATTGAACAAATCACAAAACATATCCAATGTATGTGAATTTTATTTTTCACAATTCGATTTATTGAATCCAGATAAATTACATACCATTATGAAATTCTAACAAATTATTTCACTCATAAACGGTAAAGAATTAATTATATGAAAAAATAACTCTAAACTTTCATAACCCCTAATGTACTCATAATGTTATTTATTTATTTATTTATTTTAATTTTTTTTTTGTATCGTATTGTATTGTAGTTGACACTACATGATTTAAGAGAAAAAGATATGTTAGGTTGTTAATCCGTTACACGTTACTAAGTAGACTATAGCGGAAAAAACGCAAAATACAAACCCAAAAAATTAATATGTTATGGGCAAATAACAAATGATATCCACCTCTAGAATAGTAATTCCTACATAACATTCAGGAGATTGTAACAAATTATTTCATCCACGTAGAGTAATAAATCGTACTAATAAAGGGGTCTTTAGCATGGTAAAGAAGTTAAATCTCGTGAATCCACGTAAATATATCGTGCATATTCCTAAATCTCGATGGATTAAGAAATTCGTGTCACACTTTACACTTGGTAGACGATTCATAACCAATAGGTCTTATATTACTTTTTGTATTATATTAATTTGACAATACATGATTTAAGAGAAAACGATAAGTTAGACTACGACAGAAAGGACGCGAAAGCACAAACCTAAAAACTCAATACGTTACTAGATAAGTACGAGTAAAAAAATACGGAGTATATAAAATTCCCCCAAGTATGAATTTACACAAAGTTAGTATAGTGAATTTAGAGAAATTTAAATATACTTATCAGAATGTAACTAATTGTTTTATTATGTATATTTTCTCTGTTTTGTTCATTTATTTACGCATTTATTATTCTTTATTATAAAAGTACTTTAATCAAAGGTTGATAAATGATTAAGATGCTGAGCCTATAATAATAAATCACATCAGTAATAAAGGGGTCTTTAGCATGGTAAAGAAGTTAATTCTCGTGAATCCACGTAAATATATCGTGCATATTCCTAAATCTCGATGGATTAAGAAATTCGTGTCACACTTTACACTTGGTAGACGATTCATAACCAGTGGGTCTTATATTACTTTTTGTATTACATTAATTTGACAATACATGATTTAAGAGAAAAAGATAAGTTAGACTACGGCGGAAAAGACGCGAAAGCACAATCCTAAAAACTTAATACGTTACTAGATATATACGAGTAAAAAAATACTGAGTATATAAAATTCCCCCAAGTATGAATTTACACAAAGTTAGTATAGTGAATCTAGAGAATTTTAAATGTACTCATCAGATCGTAACAAATTGTTATATTTCATATACTTCCTCTGTTTTGTTCATTTACCTACACATTTATTATTCTTCATAAAAGTATTTTAATTAAAGGTTGACAAATGATTAAGATGCAGAGAGTATAATAATAAATCACATCAGTAAATGATTAGAAAGTCGCTCGTAAGTCGTAATCCCTTAATTTCATTTTGATTTTTCTTAAAAAAACATATTCGTTTATTATTAAAACATGTCAAATAACATCGTTTATACTTGAATCCACTATACTTTTATCCAGACCGCCTTATTTTTAATCCATTTTAAATTTAAGATAAATACGTCGTAAAAAAAAGTCGTCAAGTAGCCAATCCAACCCCGCCATTTACCCTAGGTAAACGGTACATAACTTCATTACAAGCAATGTAACCCCACCCAACTACCCAAGTGGGTTGATAAAAATAACATTTTCACCTAATAATTCCAAGTAATAAGTCAATGAAATGAACCGTTGTACTCTAGTAACACACACAAAAGACTTTTACTACTAATAATTTACTTTATTTTTTGATAATAGTACTAATGATTTTCACCTTTTTAGGTACTCTTAATAAGTAAACAACTAAAAGTAAAACTATGAGTGTCCTAAATATTCCTCAATTTTTAAATTAAATAAACAAATAAAAAACCGTAGATTTTACCTATGACACCGGTTATTGTTTATGATCGTCTTATCATAAAACGACTCTTACACCCAATCCCCTTTACTATTAAGAGAATAAAAACTCTCTTTGTTTTCCCTCCAAAAGGCATCTAACTAATTAAGGTAACAACTATAATTTTCTTTTATATTCTTATAATTAAAGTCTAATTTTTTAAAAATTCATAATTATGGTTTTACCATTAAATTAAAATAAAATTGGTATTAAATTATAAGTTGCAATTTTTTTTAATAATAAACTAGTTATCAGTATAAATAATAAATTGACACACATTTACTATTAACTTCATGACAAACAAAAAAAAAAACAAATTCATTAAAAAACATCGCAACTTAATTTTATTCTCTTTGATTAATTTTTTCATTTCATTTTTTTCCTTTTATATAAAAATACAATGAAGTGAAATATTAAATATTAATGAGGCGCAAATTTAATAAGTATTCCCTCCATTCAACTTCACGCTACCACTATCTATTTTGCACACTATTGACAAGCGAGTATTCAAATTCAATTTTCTCTCAATACGTAAATGAAATTATATTCATGTGAGATCTTGTTTGATTCGTCTTTACGAGTATATATAATAAATATCTAACTTTTATAATTTTTGCAAATACGTAACTAACAATATTTACCGCGTAAAATACGCGTTGACAAACGTGAAAAAAGAAAGTGGTAGTGTGGAGTTGAATGAAGGGAGTATAAATAATACACTAAAAGAAATAAAAACTCTATATACCGCGCATGCATTGCGCGAGTTCTATACTAGTTAAAATAAAGCTGGAAATAAAAATTGGTTGTGATAGGTCTCATGTCAAGGGTAAAAACGAGTCAAATAATATCTCATATACGATTATACGATGAGATAAGAACTTATTATTCCCTCGGCATTCTACATTTTGTCAAATTCACCTGTTTGATCGTTTTATTGTTTAAGACGGATATGGCCGATAAGAATTTGTAAAAATAAAAAGGGTCTAAATTTGGGACCCATCTGTAACCTGAGTTAACAGTTTCATTTACAACTTTTGTTCTCAACATCTTTCACTTGAATGCTTATTTAAATCCCAACTTACCCTCTTTCCCTCTTCATCTCTCTCTACAAATTGTTTGCTCATTATTTTATTTTATTTTTCCCATTTTTTTCTCAATAAATAAAGTAAAAAATAAATAAATGTATAAATAAATAAATAAATAAAGATGAAGCAGTGTGAAGTGTATGTAAGTTCAAGTCATCACATTCACACTTTCATGTCTTTTCATGGTTGAAGAATCTAGGGTTTGAATTTAGTAAAGGTCTGTCATTTTCCTTGTTTTTTATTTTTTTTTATTTTCAGTTCTGTTTTTTTAATTTTGTTGTTGTTTCGGGTCATTCGGAAACGGTCTCTTTGTGTTATGAACCCGCAATTTGTGGGAGCCATTAAGGCACTAGGGTAATGTTGGTGTGTTTTTGTTATGACCATGATTTTTTTTAGTACTAAAATTCAATTTGTGTCACTCTCATTTTAAATTTCAAGCATGCTCATTTTGATTTTAGTTGATTTTTAGTAGGATATAAATGACATTGAATTTTTATGAAAGGTTGAATTTTTCTGTTATTTGGGATTTTTAGTAGTTTAATGCTAATTAAAATTTTATAAAAATGTTGATTTTTTTGTTATTTGGGAATTTTAGTAGTTTATAAATGTTAATGCTAATTGAATTTTGTTATTTGGGTATTTTATTAGTTTATAAATGTTAATGCTAATTGATTTTTTTTTTATATAAAATGGATAAATTTTTTTGTTATTTGGGTATTTGAGTAGTAGTTTATAAATGTTAATGCTAATTGAATTTTCATAAAAAAACTTGAATTTTTTTGTTATTTGGGAATTTTAGTAGTAGTTTATAAATGTTGTGATATTTGATTATTAATGAAAGGTTGATCTTCTTTTGTTATTTGGAAATATTAGTTGGTTACAAATGTTAATGCTAATTGATTTTTGTATAAAAAGGTTGAATTTTTTTTGAAATTTGGGAATTTTAGTAGTTTATCAATGTTGATGCTAATTGAATTTTTATATATAAAAAAAAAAAAAAGTTGTTATTTGGGAATTTTAGTAGTTTATATAAATGTTATGACAATGTATTTTTATGAAAGGTTGAAATTTTGGTTATTTGGGTAATTGACTAGTACTATGTTTGTGATAAATGTGCAGTTGAAAATATGTTTGGGTTGATTGAAGAGTGTATTTATTAGTGTTAGATGGTAGTTGAACTGTTTGTGTGTTTTGGTGGGGTTAGAGATTAAAATTAGGGTTTAAAGATTTAATCTTTGGTGTAATTTATCCCCTTTTTTGTTGAAGAAATGGAAGGAATTGAGGAAGCTAGTAAAGCTGCAATTGAGAATTGTTATAAAGTTCTTAGAATCATTGCTGAACCTGAAGAAAATGATACCGCGAATAAGAATTTAATTGCTGAAACTGAGCAAACTGTGAGTAAATTCAAGCGGGTTGTGTCGAATCTTGGCAAGGGTGTTGGACATGCAAGGGCTAGGATAGTGAATCAAAATAAGACCACCCCTTTACTCCAAGACACTTTCTTGGAAAGCCAAAACGATTCTAAGAATGAATCGGAAAAAGGCAAAGAACCCGTTAATCAGGGTTTTCAGTTGTTTAAAACCAATTTGAATGAGGGTTTGATCCATGAGAGTGGTTCGACAACTGGGAAAAGTAGTTTGTCTTTGGGGAATTTGTCACTAGAGCTAGGCTCGTCAAGTGGAAAAAACGAGCATTTCAAAACCAACCTTAAGGAGGGTTGTGTGCATGAAAATGGTTCAACAACTGGGAAAAGTTGTTTGTCTTTGAGGAATGTTTCTCTAGATTTAGGCTCATCGAGTGGGAAAGCCCCGTATATCGATTTCAATTCCAATTTCAATGAGGGTTTTATCCATGAAAATGGTTCAACAAATGGAAAAAGTTGCTTGTCTTTGGGGAATTGTTCACTAGATTTTGGCTCGTCGAGTGGGAAACCCCAGCATTTCAGAACCAAGTTAAGTGAGGGTTGTGTCAATGAAAATGGTTCAACAACTGGGAAAAGTTGCTCGTCTTTGGGGAATTGTTCATTAGATTTACCCTCGAGTGGAAAACCCCAGCATTTGGGAACCAACCTGAACGAGGGGTCTGTTCATAATGGTTCAACAACTGGGAAAAGTTGCTTGTCCTTGGGGAATTGTTCACTAGATTTACGCTCGTGGAATGGGAAACCCCAGCATTTAGGAACAAATCTGAAGGAGGGTTCTGCCCATGAAAATGGTTCAACATCTGGAAAAAGTTGCATGTCTTTGGGGTTTTTGTCAATGGACCCGCGGTCGTCTAATGGGAAAATACCGTTTCAACTACCTCATAACCCGAGCTCGATGGCACAGTATCAGCTCTATCATCAGCAACAGATGCAACAGAAGCTTAAGCTTCACCAGAAATTGAAAGAGCAGGCTGAATTGATGTATAAGAGGAGTATTAGTGGGATTAATCTGAATTTCAATAGCCCTAGTTCTTTACCCGCATTGTCGTCTTCCTCTCGGTCATTAATTGCCTCGTGGAGTGCTGATGGAAATGCGGCCAATTTGCGTGAAAATGGGTTTAATTTGATCGGCATGAGTCATGGGTCGGGTCAGGATTCAAGTCAAGTTAAAAAGAGGGGCCCTGGCATGATCAAAGATGGAAATTTGAAATGTGGGAGAATCGGAAGCTGCCATTGTTCGAAGAAGAGGTTTGTTAGATTTTGTTGGTTGCTGTTGCATTCTTTGTAGGATTAAATGTCGATACGATGATTTCTTATTTCTTATTTTTGCCTGATATAGGAAGCATAGGGTGAGGAGATCTATCAAGGTTCCTGCTGTCAGCAACAAGCTAGCTGATATTCCACCGGACGAGTATTCATGGAGAAAATATGGGCAGAAACCAATCAAAGGCTCACCGCATCCTAGGTATAATACTTGGCCTAGCTGAACTAATGTTGCTGCTGCTGTATGTTTTGCATGAACTCGTATTAGCTTATTTCCTTAAAATTCTATCGGTAATGTGAATGATAATTCTGCTGAAACTAATGTTGCCATTTGAAAAAAAAAATTCCTGCTAGATTCCTTTCAATTGAATTTTTTATTTGCCTGACCATCTTGATATATATGCTTGGATCATGTAGTTTGTTTATAGCACTGAATCGTAAATTCCGATATTCAAAAATTGTAGGATCACAGTAGAAGTAATACCTTATTAGTAATAACTAAAAAGAATAAGTCTCGGTTGCAACTTCAGGTATCATTAGATACTCGATTCCCTTGTAGTTAATTAGTTATACAGTTTGAATATCGTGACTAGTATTTCTATACTTCATATTTACTAGTCAATTAGTCATCTTACGTTAATAATACGGACTTACAGAGAAAGTACCATAATGCTTTCTGTCATCATTGAATATTTCGGTTTGTTGATACGAACTGAAAAGGAAAACAATTACTTGTTACCAAGTACGGCCTGTTTTTCTTTGTATAAACTTGGCAAGCGATTCAAATATAGATTTTGGTGATTTTAGCCGCAACAGTTTTTCATTATATCTGTTCTTATTTTTGTACATCGGGCGACTTCTATCATGAAGCCATATTTGATGCAGTAATATATTGCATCAGCTAGAAGTCTGCAAACTGAGACCTAGGATGGTAGCTAACTCTTGATCTAACTTAGTTTATCTTTTATTGAACGTTTACGCAGTTACTTTCCCCCTTCCAAAATGTTCTATTTTAATACTTTCGCAACAATGACATGACCCGGCCTAAGGCGCTTGGTATACACTATAGCCAAGATCAAATTCGAATGTTTTTCTGATAGATTCATACTGTCAGTTTCACATTGTTAGCTAGCATTGCAAAGACGAGCTCTTATTCTAAAACTTGATTCATCTACAGGGGTTACTACAAGTGTAGCTGTGTGAGAGGCTGCCCGGCTAGGAAACATGTCGAGAGGTGCTTAGACGATGATTCCATGCTTATTGTAACATATGAAGGCGATCACAATCATCCCCGTGTGCCAGTGGCATCACAGTCTGCAACAAACCCATGATCCAAAAAACATGAATTCCTCCAGTACATAGTTCCGTTCGCCTAGGCAAATGCTGATTTAGGGATAGGCTTCTAATTTCAGGAGCATTTTTGGGGGGTTCAGGAAAAACATTTTAAGCATTGTTGTAATAGTTATATTAGGCCGAAGCAGGGCCAGCAAAGTTAGAACATTGGAGTTTCAAAGTGAAAAAATATATTCTGTGCTTTGTGACATCTGATAAAGTTTTATTCTTTGCATCATTGCATTCCCGGCCATGACAGGCGGTTTGTGCCAGACTAGCATGTGAGCTACCCGGGCTGGTGAAAACTGTGCCCAATGTGATTGGTCGAGACAAGCTAGCCCGGCCATCAAACTTGACTGCTGGAACTGACCATCCCCATTTTGAAGACCCAATGACCTGACCGGATTGGAATTGTCCGGTTCAGTCCAGTCCAGTCAGATCACTTTTTCAAACCAAAATTTGTTTTATTTGGTCTGGATCTGACCGGTTAGTTAGATTTTCCAGACCCGGAGACCGGACCGGTTAGTTAGATTTTCCAGACCCGGAGACCGGACCGGTTAGTTGGATTTTTTAACAGCTGCAACCCACCCGATGAAACTTATGCTACTCCGACTCTTTATACTACTCACATACCCATATCTGATATTTCGACACTCGGAGATAGGCATGACACTTGATCTTTACACACACTCCTAGGAAAGTTTTGACCAAGCATGTGTAACATGAATCTTGCAAGATTTTGTTGATACAAAGCGTATTGTTTGTCACGGACACTATCCGTTACAAGTTGAAGACAGATAGTGTCCTTCTCACAATAAGACAAGTGGGAGCACTCATGGATAGTGTCACTTGCATATTGTGAGAGGGGCACTATCCGTCTTCAGCTTGTGACGGATACTGCCCGTGTTGAGAATTTGTGTTGTTATGTAAGTATTGTGGTGTCTAATCTGTTTTTTTTTTTTTTTTTTTGCCTTTTGTGGGTGCGTTGTTAGTTATGATCCATCATTACTTTGAACATGATAATAACAATCTTTGTTAGTTCAATTGTTGTTTGGTCTGTTGTTCATACCTCTTTGATTTGATAGAATACATTCATGAGTTGTTGATACTTGATTCCTAGTTAGGGAAAGGGACTTGATTTTGATAAAAAAAAAGTCAAATGGGATCAATTGCAACCAATTTGGGGGGTCGGTAGAGATGGAAGTGAGCACGCAGGTTGTTGGATCGGCAAGTCCCAATATGGTTGATGGCCCATTTTAGCTGGGATTAGCACGGCGCGTCATGGGTTGTGCCTGGGTCTAAGTTTTAGAAAAAAGTTTGTGCCTAACACAGGCACGGCACGGCCCACGTCGACACGACACACACTTCAGGCACGTCTAAAATGCAAAGAAACAAAGTTGGAGTGGAGAAATTGCTTGGGCACGCTCAAACACGGCACGACTCAGCACGCCATGAGTAGTGCATGGGCCGCCATTTCATTTCACCGGCACGACACGAAACCTACTTTCATGGGCCTAGGCCTTGCCAATTTCTCCACCAGGCAGGTTGGACCTGCACGAGGCGCTACCCGGCAAAACCCAGTTCCATCTCTAGGGATAGGGAGTCTTTTTCCGGTCAGTGGATTCAAATGTAGATTGTTGAGTTGGCCGACTTGGCGGTCTATGTTGCATCACCTCATCGGACCCATTTTAACCTGCATTACTATTTACTAGCCCGATATAACCCGCCCTCCAACTTGTGTTAAGACCAGGACAATGTCTCCGAGCCCAGCCCGGAACCAATAAAAAACTATATGAGCCTGGCCCGGGCTAGACATAAGAGAGCTCAGCCCGCCCCTCCTTATGGTCGAGTTCAGGCCACTCTATCGCAGCCTAGCTTGTGGCAGGCCTGGCTCAACCCGCACCCGCACCAGCATCGCATTCGCCACCTCTACTTCCGCCTATTTCATTTTTACATAAAATTAATTAAATTACATTGCAATACATTATTATATATTACATTATATTTCATGGTAATTGAAAAATACAGCAAAATAAATTCCGTAATTAGAGAATAAATATGTTGTTGAAACTTGAGAGATACTTATCACAGTAAAATTATACGTAGAATTATTTTGCGGATTGCTAGGGTGGGGGAGGTTTTATACTTCTCGTCGTAGAATTATACGTAGAATTAATTTTAATACGGAGTACATCCGTATAGTCGTATTCATTGAAACTTTAAGTTTTACTTGTATAACACCAGATAATAGGTCTGAGCAAAAATAATAAATATACGGTTTTAATATATGGTTATGATACGGTTTTAATTACATGAATATCCGTGTGTACGATAAGAATTTCTATATATACGATACGGTTTTTTGAAAACCGTATCGGGTCCAGGTCGGGCAAAAACAAAATCGGGTATACGGTTTTGGAAAAGATATAATAAAACTAAGAAATCTCACATAAACTAAATAATTTAAGCATAGTTACATTAAGTTGCCAAATTTTATTTTTCCTGGTGCACTTGTATAATGATATATTGAAAATTTTGATTATTTGAATAGGTAACCTATTATTAAATTTAAGTTTATTATGTAGCTGTTTGATCGAGAATGCAAGAAATTAAACAATGAACAATTAAAATTTGATTCGATTATATGAAAATCAGATATATGAAAAAAACGGGTATACTGTTAAACCGGGTTGGATCCGTATCGGAAAATTTGTGAGTTTAAAAACCGTATATACGATACGGTTATTAAAACGGTATCGAGTATACGGTTTTTGCTCAGCCCTACCAGATAAGACTAGCCCTAAAAGAAAAGGCCAATTAAAGTAACAAATAAACTTATAAAAAAATATTTTATTTTGATAACCTAATATTTTGTATGGATAACTTGCATATATGCATACGTTAATATTTATTAAGAAATTCGGTTATTAAATAAAATTAAAATATAAATATAAAAAAATGTTTATTTTGGGATATTCTTCTTTTAAGCTAGTCATATGTTATAGTATGATCCTATAAGAGAGTTGTTATAAACTTTATTATGATATGATCATTTGAGCCCGCTCTTTTGTAGTTACTTACATTTCATATAACTTCAGTTTGTTCAGTTTAATTCGACATCATTATTACTATTATTATTATATTTATTCGCGTTATTTAAGTATGAATAATCCAAACTATTCTTATACCACCACACTTAGGCTATTTTTAACCGTAAAATTCGATAAATTATGAAGTAAGTCTCATTTTTTAATGTAAGATTATACCTCATCGAAACACTAATTACCATCATGTGTATTAGTTAGTACAACTAACTTAGTTAGTTAAAGTTAGTTAGATATGAACTCTTGGTTAGTTATGCAACAACCAGAATTAGTTATATATGTCGGTGTGTATTGTATATAAATAGCACATCATGTATTCATTGCATTGACAAGTTTTTAACAATATATCAAACAAGATTATTATCAACTCAATACATTCTCTAAAATCATCATCTTAATATGGTATCAGTTACCGTTTAATCGATCCTTTCTTTTTCGCTTCCGCTTTCAAGAAAACAATTTAATATTTATTCTTTTCCCAACAAACTTCCTCATAAACATTCATCATGCCTAAAAATCAAGAAAACACTGATCATAGTTATGATTACTATGATGATCCTCTTTATCTCTCTTCTTCTGATCAACCATTTTCATATCTAGTTTCCCCATTATTTGATGGCAACGATTTCTTAGGCTGAAAACAGGATGTTCTCATGGCATTAGCTTCCAAGAATAAGGATTGCTTCATTGATGGAACTTTTCCCAGGCCACCCAAAACTGACAAAAAATTTCATCAATGGGTTCGTTGTGATCTGATGATCATGAAATGGATTCTTAATTCCCTGGATAAATCCATTCGTGATAATCTCAAGTATGTCAAGTCAGCTCAGGAACTTTGGGGAGAATTACTGGAACGGTATGGTCAAGCCAATGCTGTTGAGATTTATCAACTGCGCAAAGATCTTGATGCAGTAAGTTAGTCTAACATGTCTTTAGTTGAGTATTACAGCAAATTGAAGAATTATTGGGAAACTTTGGACAGTTTAGACCCAATTCCTCAATGTTCTTGTGGTAAAATTTCTCTGTGTTCTTGCACCTTAATGAAACGCATTGTAGCACGAGAGAACAATTCTAAATTGATCCAATTTTTAATGGGATTAAACAATGGTTTTGATACTGTCAGAACCCAAATCTTGTCTTTGGATCCTTGGCCTACCATCAATAGAGCATTGGGTTTGCTCCAAAAGATTGAAAAACAAAAACAAGTTGTTTGTAACACCCCCATACCCAAAGTGCCTTACAAGGCCACTTCAAGAACGGAGATGCTACCATMTCGGTCTCCCGAGGCAATGATATGCATAAGACAATAATGAAACATTTACTAAAGAGTTTAAGAGTTACAAAGTCCAAAACCAAACGAGGATACAACATATTATTCCAAAGTACAATTCTCAAACTAAAGACTCAAATGACGCAGCGGAAGACAACTACGGTAATTGCCTTCCAAGCCCGCGCAACAAAGCCACCTGCTCAAATCTGCTCACCATCCCCCAATGGATCATCACAGGCACACAACAAACATGGGGTCAGTTACTGCCAATAAACATAACAACGTAACAAGCATAGTACACAATCTCCTTCCACACCGCCTCACATCACATCATCGACTACACACCAAAGTGTGTAGCCCTGCCAGTGGGGGACCGCAGCCGTACCCACCTAAGCCCCGCTCATCATACCGAGCGCAAACCCCAATTCCTTAATGTGCACATCCCCTCCCGTGGCGGGTTCCACGGAGGGCGATTAAAGGGCGTGAAGTCACTCCCGCAAGTGACTCCACTCAGCCGAGAACGCATCTCGCAACCAACAGCAACTCCATCTCCTCCACTCCGTCACACCATACAATCCAGCAAGTATTCACATCATACAAATCATATACATATACCAATCAACACAGAAAACTGAGTAGGGAAACCCTACCTGAATGCAATCACAAGGCAGCGAGGCAATCACTAGAAACGGTCGGCTACGAATCCACTTCCTAAACAATTACACATCACACATTACAATTCATACAACAACTCTATAACCTGCCCTAATTCCCAAATTAGGGCTTAACCAACAGCAATATATAAGGTATAACCCACATACTAAGGACTTACCCTTGAAACACAGAATGCGAAAGTGAGATCGACGCGGAAATCTACGGACTTAAGCCACGGGTCGTGAATAACGCGAGATGACAAAGGAGGTTCTTCAATAGTTTCAGAGAGTTTTTAGAAGAAGCAAGGAAATAACGGAAGAAAAATGAACGATCTCGCGGTATTCACAACTCTTATTAAAACAGCCCGTAACTTACTTACTCGATCGAGTAACACTCTTACTCGATCGAGTGACACTTACTCGATCGAGTGACCCTTACTCGACCGAGTATCTCGCATACTCGATCGAGTACCTCACTTCCAGAACCTGTTATAAACGGACACCAACCCACTCGATCGAGTAGGTCCTACTCGATCGAGTCAGAACAGGTAGGGAAAATCGTAGTATTACATTGTTGAGTCAGTTGAGGTTCTTAACGAAGCTTCTGCTTATGCTGGGTTCAAATCTTCTGATACTACTCAAACTGATAAGAAGGTGAAGAAATACTACAGTCATTGTGAGATGAATAATCACAATTTGGATGAATGTTTTTGGGCCAATGGTTGCGCTCACTGTGGCAAACCAGGTCATAAGATTGATAAATGTTATCGCTTGGTGGGTTTTCCTTCTGATAAGAATAATAAGCAAGCTGACAAGCCTGTTAAATCTAAAACTAAGTCCTTTAAAGGGAAGTCTGGGTACAAGAAGACTGCTAATAATGTCGATGTCTTGGACACTTTTGAGCAGTGGCGGAGCCAGGATTTGAGCTTAGGGGGCCGAAAAATTTTAGGGTGGGCGAATGGGTAAAAATATAAGGCACACTCGAAAAAAATCGAAAAATTTAACTAAAAACTTCGAAAAATTCAACCACCGGGGGGGCGACCGCCC
>VHZZ01000002.1:305023-317732 GCA_009801015.1 Silene noctiflora
AAGTAACTTATATATATTCAACAAATGTATAGAAATGATTGAAATAAAGGAAGTATTATCTTTAATTTTTTTATGACATTAAAATATCCTCGCTCTATTAGTAAATGAAAATAATGTACATGGATCGGACACGTGGTTAATATATATATGGATTATAAAAATAAAACGTATTCAATCATCACAATGAAATAGTTAAATTGTGTCGCTAAACAATTAAAAATTCCAAGTTTTAATTTTATATTGTCAAATTTTTATTTGAAACGTGCTAAGAATATAGGTCGCAATAAAAGAATTAAAAATTATATAAAATAAGATATAAGTCCGTAGCATTGTACACACCCCAACTTTGTTTAAGTGGACAAGTGAATAGATTTTGCATATTGTTATAAAGGATGCGTGAAATGACAAATAAATAATGATTTTGAGGAATTTTCTGAATATAGATTCACGCGATTTGATAAAAATAACTGTTTTTTTTTTCAAATGTAAGCTTTCATAAATAAAATAAATTATTACAAACCGTTCATTCAAAATACAAAAAAAGGGGGATTAGAGACCCCCAAACCACCTAGTACAACTGACGAAAAGGTACATGAAGTCGTAACTGAAGAAAAAATTCGGCTTTTYTTAAAAGGAGGATGATAGTGAGCGTCGAATTCGATGAAGTGAAGTTCCTTTCTTTCGGTCCTTTTAACTGTAGTAAAAGAGTGAATCAATCTGCCGGAAGAAGTTGAAATGTTGACAGAAACCAATGATCGTTTCCTCGAAGTAAAAACTTGACCCTGTCAACCTTTCTCCTGCGCACGACCCTCGGTACGGCGCAATCTGCGATTTAACTCATTCCTTTTAACTGTAGTAAAAGAGTGAATCAATCTGCCGGAAGAAGTTGAAATGTTGACAGAAACCAATGATCGTTTCCTCGAAGTAAAAACTTGACCCTGTCAACCTTTCTCCTGCGCACGACCCTCGGTACGGCGCAATCTGCGATTTAACTCATTCCTTTTAACTGTAGTAAAATAACTGTTGGGGTAAGACTTAAAGAGTTTATATAATATTTCACTTTCTAAGACCTTATACGGCCCAAGACATAAACGTAGCTTAATACAAAGACTCCCTCATAGTCGTTTAAAGCGGTGATTAACAGATTCAAGACACAAATCCAATATGTAATTTGACCCATTATTATACTTTAGTTGCCTGTTCTTTGAATGACATGTATATCACGAACTTTGTTAAGATTGATGGCTTTTATGTGAAACATGATGTGAAAGTATGTCACCATATTAGGTCAATTGTTTGTCAATTGATGGTGGATTGTATCCATCTTCTAATTAATGAATAATACTATTAGCATTCTATCATTATGGTGGTTCAATATAGGTTAAGTTCTTTGATGATCACAAGTAAAGGTTATTTGTTACCCTCTTTCAATTTCATGTTGTTTAAGTATGATTCAACATAGTGTTTGAAACATCTTACATGAGTTTATAACTTGTTGATTGCACGAAGTTTGAGTTTTTATTACTTGTTTGAACATGTATGTAGAGGTGGTCAACATTGTGGGCCAGTTCGGTTAAGCCCAATACATCGGGGCAGTTTTTGGTGGCCCGCAAGCAGGCGTGGCTCGGGCCGTCCTTGGACCCGAGATGGCTCAGTATCGCTGCTTCTTTAGCTCAGCCTGGAACAAGCTTGTTAACCTAGTAAAAAAAAGGGTTACGTGCATGGGCTAGAACAATGTCAGCTTTAACATTAACCAGGCCTTGCTCGGGCCCAAATTTTTCTAGCCCAACTCGCCACAGCTCCCACTTAGTGTCGTGTTCCGGCCTGATCCTAGACGGTGGCAACCCCTCCAAGCGTATAATACTCCTAATTCATAAACGTGTTGTTGCTTTATAAGATGTGAACTCATTAATATGTACCGTGGTGGAAAATGTAAGATGATGAAATGTGTGATGTCATAAATCATAAGACTACGAGTCTACAACCAACAGGTTTAAGATCTAATGTTTCAAAGTTGAAAGTTTAAAAACGAGCTGACTAAATATAAGAACATATGATGTTAGAAAATGGATTTAGGTATCCTACGTGTAAACAGGTTATTTGAAAAACATCGACCTCGTTATAGTGTAATCAACAAAATTATTACAAAATATATACAATGTCAGTAATTTGTTGTACCATATAAACATGAAGCGAGAAAAATAATCACAAAAATCTCGATGTTTTCATGGATACATGTTTGAATCGTAAGTTTTCACAAGACTATAAGAGATATAAAGCTTATTCATTGCTATAAAAATTCATGTTCATTACACATAGACACAATGAATATATATAATTCTAATATTATAATTTACGCAACCTAAAGTAAAATTAATTATAACGTAAACTACATCCGAAACATTTCAAATATAAGTAATAGTGTTATAAATCACGTAGTTCATGTACTTGATGATTACTAAGACACTAGAAGCAAAACCAACAAAATTATCAATCAACTTACATAGGCTTATCAATGTGTTCATCTTCACTCATCTTTCACCACCTATCCCGACACCCAAATCAACTCCGATTCTCACAATTCTTGATGCATTACACTCATCACTAACCCTACAACCGTCCCAAACACCAAAATCAGCTCAAACCCACACACATCCACCTCAATCCCACCAAAACCACAACAAACACACACAAAACCCTATTTTTGACCACTGTCACTCTCGACTCAAATATCTCCCAATCCGCTTCACTTCAACTAACCCCGAACCCCACATCTCGAACCTCACGTAATCCCCGACACAACAAACCAAACCTCATCCCAAACCCGCAACCCAAAATCAAAACATTCCCATATCAATCAACCCAAGAAACACATCTCTAACACAACCAACACTCCAAAATCAAACTATTCCTTCTTCCACTCCCCCAACAATCCTCAACTCCTTATCCGATCTAAACCGTAGATATAAATCTAATCCAACGGTCATAAATCTCCCATTTTCAAATAAACTCCATAATCCGTGTCAACATTATTTCAACCAATCACAGCTCTTCGTTTAGATTCTTCACTACGTACATTTACTCCACTATTTAAACCTGCATTTGTTTATCATTTTCTTCACCAAAATATAAAATCCCCAAATCAATTCTGTTTTCAATTACCTAATTTCTATTTTCTTACTACTTTTACTCAATTCTAAGCTTTAGTTTGAAGGTGTAACAATGGCGGCWATCGAGGAAACGATTCCGGTGACGATCGAGCAGGAAGTTGTTTCAGCTCCGGTAACGGAAGTTTCGCCGGCGACGGAGGCAACCGCCGGAGATGGCGGAAAGGTGACGAAGAAGACGAAGGAAGCAAAACCTAAGAAAGTTTCAGTGAAGAAAGTTAGGAGTTCTCCTGCTCATCCTCCTTACTTTGAGGTAGATTCTTGTAGTTTTGATTATATTAATTAATTTCACTTGATTTGGAATGTGATTCATCGAATTATTCGTGTTCTGATTTGATTAAATGAAAATTTTCGATGTTTATTCGTTTGATTTTGCTTGAATTTTACGCGTGTTTGTGTAACTGTGCTTGATTAGATGTAATTCTGGATATTTTGATGATTTTTGCTATGTTTTTTCGATTGATTTTGCTCGAAACTGTACAAGTTCATTAAATTGTTGCTGACGTAATTTTAATGGCGGAAATTCAGATGATTACGGAAGCATTGACGACATTGAAGGAGAGGAACGGRTCAAGTCAACACGCGCTTCAGAAGTTCATCGAAGAGAATCACAAGAACCTTCCACCAAACTTTAGGAAGCTTCTTCTCGGTAACTTACGTAAGCTTGTTGCTTCCGGCAAGCTCGTCAAGATCAAAAACTCCTTCAAGCTGCCATCGGCTCGTCCCGCTTCGAAACCTGCTGTAGTCAAGGCTAAACCAGCTGCTGTTAAGCCGAAGAAAGCCGCAGTGAAGCCTAAGAAGGCGGTTGCAGCCGCAGTGAAGCCGAAGAAATCTGTCGCCGCTGCTGCGAAGCCGAAATCTGGTAGGTCTAGGACTGTTGTCGCTGCTGCTGCTGTAACTGCCAAGGCGAAGGCGAAGGCTACTAAGCCGGCTTCAAAAGCAAAGGCTACTGCTGCTGTTGCGAAGCCTAAGGTGGCTGGAACTAAACGAAAGGCGGCTGCAGTTGTTGCGAAGCCAAAGGAGAAGGCGGCTAAGGTTGCCAAGACTGCAACCAGGTCAACTCCATCTAAGAAGGCGGCTCCGGTTGCTAAGGTAGCTAAGGTCGCTAAAGTAGCCGCTCCGAAGAGCGTGAAGCCGAAGAGTGTGAAAAGTGTGAAGTCACCGGCGAAGAGAGCTATGCCTAGGAGAGGAGGGAAGTAGAAGAGATGATGAATGTCTAGGGTTGGTTGGTTGCTGATGGAAGGATAGTGGTGTACATTTTTCGACGTGGTTTCGAAATTTCGAAGTTTTAATTGTAGTTTTAATGTCTTATTGTATTGATCTTAGTTTCTAGGCTGAGATTGGTAGCAATGTATAAGTTTAATCAAGTTATGAGATATAATATAATTCTAGGGTTTCACTCTCCATTTGTCCGATTAATCGTGCCTCTCTTGCTCTCCCTCGTTGCTGCATTTTCTGTTTTGAATTCACAGCACCAAATCGATTGATTAAACTCGTTGCTTCAATTCCATCTGTACGTATCCTTTCGTTACTTCTGTTATAATTCATAGGGATGTTGTATGTAAGCATGTGTTCTAATACTTAATTGCTGCCTTTTCAGAAGAGTTAGATGGAGGCATCGGTCAGAAGATCACTATCTAAATACGATTGTGGTAAGGCGATTCCCTTTCATCTTGTTATGTTTGGTGTTGGGCATTTCTGAAATTGGTGATTCCATTGCGGTTTGATCCTTCACTTTGTTGTCGGGTGATTAAGTTAGATATGTAACATGATGTTATCGGTGCTTGAATTTTGTGGTATACACGTATGGTAACTACCTAAAATTTGGAACTTAGAAATTTAGAGCTTAGAAGCTGAGTGAACACGAATCTCTAAATTTATTTAGTCTTAATTATGTGTGGGTAGTCGATTGTACTCAATTCATTGGTTTCACGTTGTTGATGTTGTGTGATACTCGTATATCTCTTCATGTTATCTGTGAGGTGAGTGTCGAAGATAGTTGTTCATTGGTTTAAGCCTTGTTGATGTGTGATACTCGTATATCTCTTCATGTTATTTGTACGGGGAGTGCCTAAGTTTGTTGTATTCTTGTATGTTTACGTGTTGTTTGTGAATTTGTAATCAACAAGTTTAGAGAATTTGAGATTTAGAGCTAAGAAACCTGCTGATAATGCTGAACGCAAATCTTCATATTAGTTAAGCCTAAATTCCATTGTTGGTTCTGGTCTCTGGAAGGTTTATCTGCAGTTCCATTTACTTGTTGGAGTGTATTTTTTTTAAATTCAGCAATCCCTTGCTCACTTGTTCATATGGATGTATAACACGAAGAAGGAAACTAGTTCTGTCCTAATGGGCAACCGTATTATGTTTGTTACTGTCACATTTCTTTCAATGTTTGTGCCCCTTCTCTAATCAACTTCGTCCTGTCTCAGTTCCATCTGATTAAAAATCGTGCTTCCGTTCATATAATGACTTGTCTTCACCATTCCCCTTCATCGTGCTTCCATCTGTTTATGTCTTCAACGCTTCTAATGCATTTACAACCTCACATTAACTGAGCACTGTTTTATAGTTTGTATGCTTATTAAGTATTTTCTTTTTGTTCACAGGTACTTAGTTTTTGCAGGAGGCTGTTTACAAGTTGTGCAGGCCATGTTTGAATCACAGCAACAAGATTTGGGAGAAGGTAGTAACCCATTCATGATTACTCTGGTATTTTGTTATTCTTTGGTTGCTTATAGGTTTATATTAAGATTCTGATTTGTTTGTCTGGTTTTCTCAGTCTTCGTGATTTCGATTTTTATTTATAAGTTTGTGATGCTGTACCCTGAACCAATAAGGTTATTCCCTAGAAACTTAGTACTGAATTCTGAAAAATTAGAATCAATACGAAAGCTGAAGTTTTAAGAATATTGACATCTGAGCTTGGCTTGAGTCCATTGTTCGTTATCACAAGTAAAGCTTGTCTTTCTGCCTCCTACAATTTTGTCCAATCGCACTAGGAAAGCACACTACTAAACATGCTTTATTAATCTAGACACCTCTTCAAAGGGTGTTACAGCTGTTAAACCTTAATCTAGTCAGGTTGTGCTTGATATACATTACACTTCTAATAGTGCTTCGCCTAAAAGGTTCCATGTTTAATGGTTTAATTGCAGAAAGAGGAGCTCAAGGCAGTCACATTTTGCATCCTTTAGGAAAACTGCTCTCATATGTTGAACTGTGAAACGCTGTAAGCTTCTGGTATCATTTTGATCCTTCAATTCTCATGATTGAATATTTTAGTTCCTGTTGCACATTCAACCTTGAAGGTGATGAAACAATGTCTTTCCAAGTAGAGCCATCTTGGCATGCTGGGTTAGGGCTCGTGTAAAGTTCATAAATGTTGTCTGCGTTTTCATTTAACGCTCCCACCATCTTCAAACACTTGTACTCTTCGGGGTCAATAAGTAAGGTTTTTTCTCTGTCTTTCCACCCTATCAACTTCAGAAAAACAAAGATGTTAGTCTTGACCTGCTCCCCTTTCTGCCCCCACTCTCTTGAGACTGGCCCATATAACTGGGTCCGACTGGACCAAACAGGTTTGGACCAACAAAGGTCATGTTACCCATTCCGAAAATGACACAACCTGGCGTAATTGTCGTGATAATTATATTCACCCAGATAGATTACTTAACATACTTGCTATCTGAAATTTAGGCTGCAAGATTTGTCTTTACTTCTGTCTAAAGTAAACTTGGTTAAAGTTGTTCAGTTGTTGCATTTTCAAAGTTGCCAGATATACAAGCATCATACACTCACACATATGGAGTATTATATTAATATGCTCCAATGGTTTGCAGCTCTGGTTTTAGCTGGAAAAGAATTTATTCATAGTTTTGCCTAGTTTTGGATCATGGTGATTATAAGAAAGAGACGGTACCTTTGGCGGACCTTCCAGAGCATTTGTGCAATATAACCGCGCTTGGTCTACTAGTTGGCAATAGGTGTTAAAAGCATTTGCAAATCTTTTGTGAGATTTTAATTGTGATCTTACCCTAACACCTCTTCTGCAATAGATTGCCCTCCTGCATTGGGAAAATGTTCATCCATTTTACTTGGCATATATTAGTCCTGATAAGTGATAAGTATTCTGCTTGTGCACTCTGAAGCAAAAATGATGACTAGAAATACAGAGGGATGATACATCTCCGCTAAGCTAACAATGTAATAAACAATAGTATAGAGCCTAATAGTCAATCATATCATAGATCTTTAGCATTATAAGTACATTTAGTCAAGCGTTTTGCATTTTTTGGTTTTTTTTACTGGCATTCTGAAGGTGTTTCTTACTCTCTCATAACCTGGAGGATTCTCAATGTTCCTGCCATATATTTATCTTGATCTCTCCACTTTTTAGGAAATTAATTCGCTTCTCTTGCTTATATAAGCAGACTTCCCCTTTTTAGGAGTGATTTATTTGATGATGTGTGCTTACAAATTTAGAGTGATAGTAACTGAGTGTTCTTTTGTTTCCATTTCCAATGGAGCCAATACTCATTATTCTCTGGCAGTATGTCATTTTATTTTGCAAGTCTGGCCATTCAATGTGACGCTTGACGTAATTTTCATTATGGGTCATTCGAGAACAGCCTTTATGTTGCTAACTCAGGATGCTTATATCAGGCCTCCTGCCAGTTTTGCAGGAGTCCTTGAGTTACTTTGGATATTATTGTGTTGCTGGTTAGTGATCACTCTTTCTGTCTTTCTAGAGTATCATAACACATGATGGGAAAGATATTCTTACCTTATCCCTCTAATCACGGATAAATAGGCATCACATACAACCCCCACCAGCTCTATTCTGTAGGGTCTTCTTTTCTTGGTTGTTGCTTGCTCTTCATCTCCATCTTCTACTTGTTCCCAGTAATTTTCTATAACCGTTCCATCAGGAGCCACATGATATCCAGGTCCCATGCGGTACCGTTTACGATGAACATTCCTAGCCATGGTTATGGTCTGCACAACAAAAGGAAGCCAAGAGAGGGTGCCATCCATGATAACATCACGTCCCTCATTCAGTGCCGTAACAAGTACTGACGATGCTGCGTCTGTAGATGATTGATGGACCTATTTGAAATAGAATCTTATAAGATTCTTGTTGTAAGAATCTAGTATACTCTTAACAGATAAATTAAGAAATACTCCCTCTGACTCAACTGGTTTATTTACGTTTGTTTTTTTAATTTCGTGAGAGGGATTTTGGGAAAAAAAAATGTAAAGAACCAGTTGAGTCCTAGGTAAGTAGGTAGTAACAAGGTTGATGGCTGTTGTTGCCTAGTGTGTGTAGCAGCCTAGCAGGTAGTCAAAATTTCAAATGTTTGTCTCGCTAGATCTAGACTTCATACTTGATGGCTTGATACACAAAGTTAACACTAATGATGTTGTGGACTTGTGGCTTGTGGGAGCTCAAGTGGGAAAACTCAAGAGTACCAACCTAGAGGGTGGAGGTTTGGATTCTTATCCACCCCAATTTGTTGATCAGTGATAATTGATCTGTTGCCTTGCGGCCTTGTGGGACTACCTTTTTGTTTTGATGATCAGTTTCCTGTGATTTAAGCTTTTTCCCTCCCTGAGCTCCAAAAATGTGCAATATGGAATTGAAGGTTGTGTCTCATATTTTCAGATGCAAATCTATTAAGTAGTGCAAAAATTTGAAGGACGAGTGCCATGTCATGTGTAATAGTAGGTTCTCCTGGATTACTCCAGTATGCTAGATACGTAAGCTCATCATTTCTAGCAACTTTGGTTCTCATTAATTACTGTCTTTTTAGTCATTTGATGCAATTTTACAGAGTTTTCATTATTGGTGTGCTGGGAACAGCCTTTCGCTAGCACAGGGTAAGAGCATGCATATCTGATCTCCCCTCTATTCCGCCATTCTTAGGAGCGCTTGAGGGTACATAGTATAGGTGTCACCTCAAGAGTAGTGTCTTCTAATTCTTAGGTCAATGACAGATATATGGTGGGGGGAAGAGTGGAAGATACAATTACCAGTTCTGCTGTGTGGACTGCATCATGATGGCACCGTGAGCTAAGAGCCCTATAAATGACATCTGATTCTTTAAAAGCATCTGCTTCTATTACCACTGCCTGCCCTGATGCTTCTTGCCAAAATGGTCTGCATGGGTGACCAACATCATGAGGTCAGTTAAAGCTGTGTTGATGCTCATTTTAGCCTGAAGTGTTGTAACTTTAAAACTCTGAAAGTATGACGTATGTGTTTCAAAAGATTTTGTTTGACTTCGAGTACCACATGGCGGGAGCATTCTCGTTTTTTGCCATTTTCAAAACAGTGTACTGAATTTGATTGTTAACTCTCATCTGTCCTTTTTCTTCTCTATGGATTAAGGCATTAAGCGTTCACTTATCAGAAGTTATTTAGATTGTAGATTTGATTCTGCTGTTCATTGGCAGTAGAAGTGCTGTGTAAAGTGGTTTGTTCATGTTTTTTTTTTTCGTTGATAAGGTTTAGTATTGCTGTAGTGCTATCAGCAATCAATCGGAAAAGCTTGTATTAACGATTGTTTTACAGGCATAGATTTATGCTTGCTGATTATCATCTGCTGAGTTTTGACTTAGATAGAGACCGGTTCCCTTCTTGTCTCTGATCCTTCTTTTAGCAACTGGCCCTTGACGGTGATGCGTTTCGAACCCAGATCATGATATCATTGCTCAATGACTTACAAGAACACAATCAATCTTGTTCCTTGACTTTTTGATGCTAGGTAAATGAATAATCTACGAGGGTCATGCATAAAAAGAGGAGTGCGTCTTACTCTATGAGGATGTCTTTAAGGACAGTGCTCTTCCCAGCTCCCATTCCGCCACCCATGAAGAGGAGTACAGGGCTTCTGTCCTTGAATGCGACGGGGGCCATTACATCAGTACATTCAGACTCATCAATCTCTGGCTTAGGTTGAGCCAGCCCTATTGCTTTCATCTCTTCAACCAATGTGGTAAATACTCTGGCTACCTTCAAATTTTTGGTTACCCTTTCAAATCTTTGCTCCCTGATCTCATTATATCACAGGAGAGAAGAAAATCAATTACTTGCCTTTAGAAATTTTAAATTTGCAAATCGCGATCTATTTTCTTTATGGGTCATCTGAAAACATCTTCATTCCGTTTACAAACACAGGGGTAAGATTACATACATGATACATCTGACCCCTCTGACTCGCCATAAATGGGAATCTCAGAGTCAGTGAGGTGATGATGGTGTATCCCTCTCCATTTCCTCCAAGAAAATGGATGGTCCGCTTCTCATCACCCGACTACAATTAATTATAGATGTCATCTAAGGGTCGCAATGTTACCTTCTAAAATCAATAAGAATGCAAAAGGACTTATCCTATTGTAGCTACTTAGACCCTTAGATAACACCTACAATTAAATGAGTCCCATCGACGAGAAACAGAATACATTATCTTCATGTAAATGGAAAGGATCCTTGCTTGTTTGTAACATACCTTGATGCCGCGAGCAAAATATTCTTGAGCTTCTTCTTAGGCTCAGGTTCTGGTCCTAACAGCACCTAAAACACACACCAATCCAGGATTACCGTCGTCTCAAATAATGTAGCATCTCTTTTCTGAACTATATCTATTCTGTTTAAGTTATCTGGATTATGATTAGCACCTGTGTAAGTGCAATGTCTGCGAAACTCCAATGGAAGGCAAAGTAACTGAGTATACAACGTTCAAATTCTTCGACAAGCTTGATGAAAAGTGAATCTCCATCTGGCTCGTTGGAGAAGAAAGAGTATATATTTTCCTCACATCCCTCTCTCTTGTTTATATAATCAGATGCTAATTTGCAGATCTGCGGGCATTGTCTTCTGTCAGAAAATCCCAGCTGCCTCGCTGTTCATTTACAAAAAATAATTTCGCAGAGGTTTGTTAGTCGTTTCTCCATTTTATGCACATTTACGAGTCATTGAACCTACAAAATATTTTCGTTGAAATTGTTCTAAATTGTAGAAGATTATTGAATTACCTACATAATGGGCAAAACGTTCAAGTTTTACCCTTTTGGAGCTATCAAACTTTATCTTAGGGACGAGTTTTTGATTCCGAACATTGCGTTGTTGATAAAACGATATAATAGCAGCAATTATCAAACCAATGGTGACAACAATGAGGATTTGGGAGAAGGTAATTGTGCCATAACATTGTGGTTCGTCTGACGGATTAGGCTTAATAGGAAAAGTATCATTTATGCAGGTTTTGATTAGTGTTAATATTTCCATTGAAAAAGAAAACGCATTGCAAGACGAAACGAGTATGTTTGATGTATTTTGTTGTTATGGAAATTTGTTTGGAGAGGATGTTTACCTTGCTGCATTTCTGTGAATGATAGATAGGCCAAGGGACAAAATTGTTGGATTTGAGATGATTAGTGGAAAAGATCACTCTTTGCCATCCAATTAATAAATAAATAAATAAATAAATTATAATCCGTAATTCGTTTGGGGTTAAATATTCTTTAAGATGTGTTACAAGTGTGTTGTTTCTGTTATTTTTTCGACATTTTGTTTATTTTTCTGATATTATTATGGATTTATCATTTGTTTAGGTAATCATTTTCAGGGGCGACTTTGTTTGCTCCACGGTAAGTAATGTCGGCAAGTAATATGGACCGAGATTGGCGAGAGAGGACTCCCGAGACATGGCGTTTATCCTCCACCTTGCTTTTATACTAGCGAATGGGAGGCCAACTTCTCTGAGGCCAGCAGTCGACATGTAAGATAAAATGTAATGGTAGAGTAATCTGGTCACTGCGTACATGAACCCGTCCGTAGAATACGAATCATGCCTACAATTCAGTGAGAGACCGTTTTTTCCAAGTTTTTTTTAGAATAAAGACATTCCTGAATCCCTGATGGCATTTGTAATTTGGTGCTTGTTAATTATACAATAACCATCTCAGTAGTCATTTTCAACTCCTTTCTTAATTAAACATTATGGTAACAGTACTAAAGTAATTTTATTTCCGACGGTTGGGGCAATTTCTTTCGGAATATTAAAGACAACTTAATGGGTAGACAACCAGACACCTCTCAAATTTGATTTTTTAAGCAAAAAAGATGAAAATCCTTACAACTCGCGCGAACCGTCTGACTTCGGCAACAATATAAAATAAAAGTGCAGTTGGTCTTGCTTCAGATGTGCCGTTTTGATCTGAAGTAATAAGACGAGATTTTGTAACAATTTTACATCATACGTTGTAACAGTGGCTGTACATTATGATTACATTTAACCATTAAATGGTCGCATGTCCGTATGAAGCTCCAGACGAAAAATGACGGTTTGAAACAAGAATTTGGGATACTGATAATAGAAATCATATTTGAAATATGAAATCCAACAAGACATTTATTCCAATGAATGAGTCCATACTCTGGGATTCTATCCACAGAAGAAGAGACAAAGATGCATAAATTTTGCAATGATTATAAACTACTCTTTAAATCTTTTACCTGAAATATATATATATATATA